>JAGFPH010021508.1:0-13294 GCA_018207615.1 Philaenus spumarius | reverse complement strand
AGCGTTTCACATTAGGAGCGTTTCACTTTAGGAGCGTTTCACATTAGGGGCGTTTCACATTATGACTGTTTCACATTAGGAGCGTTTCACATTATAAGCGTTTCACATTAGGAGCGTTTCACAAAATGCATGGTGAAACGCGTGACTGTAAAATCCGATTCAGAAAACTAAATACTCTGCTATACACGCATATATACAAATTTTTTTACATTTTGCGCCTATAGTACTTTACACTTCAAAAAGCTTATGTTTTGAAATCAAAGACAGACACTTCAATTTTATTTATACTGTATGTATAGATGACGTCAGCTCAGGGATCCCTCTATTGTAAGCTTAGTATTTAACGTGGCCTTTATTTTAAGTACAGTAGTACGTTCCTGTTTTATAAGGACATGGATGTTTTACTACAAACACAAAAGAAAAACTGTGATTAAATTATTTAATTTATGAATTTATTAAGAGTCCTCTATACAATAATGAATATTTGTACTCCGAGACCAAAAATAATTTGATCACACAGCTGAACCGCTAACGTTAATTATAAAATTAAGTTTATAAGTTTTGTTTTCAACCAACTATTTGAGAAATTGGTCTACTCAAATTCGTCGACCTTGCGGCCTCGGGTAATGGACTGCTTCGCTTCGCTCGCAGCGTACAAACTCGTTCGTCGGCCTTGGATCAAAAGATGCCCCCACGTATACCGAGTACTTTTATGGTATTTTTCGTTTTGATCGATTTTAAGGGAACTAAGTAAATGTAAAGTCTTGAAAAAAAAACAATATGTACAGAACTATACCCTACATGTATTTGTTCCCCTAACAAATTTTAATTCTAGTATGACAAATCTCAATAAATAGTTACTTCCGGACAAAACATGTGCTTCCGGTTGTGGGATTGTTTGGCTAATTTTGGAAATTCGCTAATAAGACCGGCATTAGTAAAATCGAAAGTGCATACAAGCGATATTCCAGTCGCGCTCATAGTAATGTAATATCATACGCCAGCCTTGTCAAGGTTGGATCTCCACTCGGGATTCGATGTTTTTACTAAAGCGGCATTGCACCAATGAATACAGAACTTATAATATAAGAAGGGCAACGCTCATGTTACAGATTCAGCCTAATTTTATTTGAATCTCCCGCTAGGTAGCGAGAGCGCTACTGTCGTCAGTATGGCAAGTTTTAGTGCGACAGAGAATGAGCTAGCCATTCTCTGTCTCACTCTCACCTGGCGCGGAGGATTGATGAGTCACATACGGGTAGGCAATTTCAGCCAGCGCTGCCTAACGGCGACCGCGCTAAGCTCGGTCAACCGGGTTGACCATAAGCGTTGCGATTCTTGTAGGTTCTGTATTCATTGATTGCACACCCTTAACAATAAGCAAAGTGTTTTTAACAATGAGTGTTTGTAAAAGTGTCTGTGTGTTTTAGCTATTTAAATATATGTCAGAGTTTGTACATCTGTTGTTTGAAAATGTGACGAAGTATAATGTTACCGAAAAGACACGCGTGACCATGGCAGAATAAAAAGCCGCAACGGCCTTAGTGCAAACAAAAATGTAAATTGTGTCCTTAGGAACACACGGGAGAAGAGTAAACTTTTTTAACACAACTTAAGAAATGAGGAAGCACAATGTCCATTTCAGAGGAATTTCTAATTAAAATATACATTGTGTTAACATTAACGGGTTAAGTCTATGACGTAGGACAATCTGTTACACTTATATACCCAACTCAAATTTACTAAGCTAGCAATAAGTTCGTGGACTAACCGGCTAAGTTGATGAACTCTGCTGGTTCGAATCGCGGCAAGACCAAAACTTTTTCAAACTGACGGAATAGAGCGTTTCATAGAGCGTTTCATAAATGCATGAAAAAATGCGTGACGGTAAAATCCGATTCACCGCCAGCAAACATAGCGCCGAGTTGCGCCTATAGAAGTTTACCCATCAAAAACAATAATTTGAGGAGCAGACATGAGTAACATTATATTAAGCCTGTCGCTTCGCTCGCTGTACTTATGCCACACTCTGTATAATACCACCTTGAAATTGAAATATCATGACAGATGACACTAAAACCACCTTGCTCAGCAAGTAGATATCACATCGTGTATTTTGTCAGCTGTTGAGTGTATGAATATTTTATTTCCCCCACTTTGACATGTTCCCGTCTCAATTTGTGTCAAAACATTCCTTACGATGTCCTCGGAGCAAATGAATTTATCATATTACTTGCGCAAACCGATTTGGTGGTTATGTCTAATGTGTTTGTTTTTAAGAGAAACCCTAATCCTTAAAATGAACTGACGAACGAGATAATCAACAAAGTAATTTGAAAAATTCGACCATGCAGCTGACGTGAATTTCCAAAATATTATTTTAGAGTTTCAACCAACTGTTTGGGAAATTGACCTACTCATGAAGGTGTTGAATAGCTGCCAGTGTGTAGGGAATATAACAGTAGAATTTGTTTGCACCTAAGCCTCCAGCGCTCTTTCATAACATGTTTTGCGAGTTTGCACCTCGACCTTGCAGCCTTGGTTTATAGACTGTTTCGCTTCGCTCGCAGTGTACTTACTCGGCTGTCGGCCTCGAATCAGAAGATGCCCACGTCGAATTTGAACAGAGTAGGCCTACTTTTATGGCATTTTACGTTTTGTTCAATTTTGGGGGAACATAGCTTTTTTACTACAAGGTCGTGTAAAACACAAAATGTGCATAATAATATCCCACATTTATTTGTTTAGATGACACCCCAAAAATTTTCATTATCTTACGAAAAAAAAAAAAGTTCCTTCCTGTCGTTTGATTTTTGACTATAGAGCGACTTAGACGACCAACGTGCGTGCCAAATTTCAAATCTGAATTAAAATGCTGCTCCTAGAATGTGAACTCATAACCTATATAATTTTTAACGACACCCCAAAACGTGTTCTGGGGACCATGATCGGTGCTCATATACTACTCCGGACCCTAGGTCTTACCATAAGGTTCACTGTAATCGCTCATCTTTCCTATGAAAAATTCGCTAAAAACCTTCGTAGTAATTATTTCTACGTGAGCCGGTGTGGATTAAAGCTAGACTTGTGGTTTGTCATGCACTTTATGTTTTGAAAATTAAGACAGATTAGATAGGCTGTATTATTATGCAAACATTTTTTACGCATATTATTTATAACAAGTGCAGCAAAAGATTTTATTTCGTAATATTTTCTTAGGTCGAAAGTAAAATATCTCAAAAACTGTTAACTTCCCAAAAAAAATTACACATGTCAAATTTAGTTTTTGTAACTCAAATATGTTTTTACTTTCTCATTATACTATAATATAGAGAAAGTATAGTGATCGCAAAAAAAAATAGATGTAGAGATTTTTGTGGAAATATCCGTTTTGGGACCTCCTGAGTTCAAAAAAGAGGTTTTTACAAAATGTCTGTCTGTATGTCTATCTGTATGTCTGTATGTATACAAAGCTAGAGAGAAAACTATTCGATCGATTTCGAACAAATTTGCACCAAACATGTCAATTAGGCCTGCATAGATGCAAGAAAAATGAAAAAAACACCGTTTTTGGCCAACCCCCCCTCCCCAAATCAGTTATTATTGTTTTATAAGAAAACGGCTCTAACAATTTTGATAAAATTTGGCTCATTTGTAGCCCTTAAGGGTAATTACCATATGCAAAAAACCGCATCTTTCTAAAAGTTCTCGTTTAACTAATAATAATAATAACTGATTTTTGTGGATTTTTTGGCCAAAAAGAGGGTTGTTTTTCTAATTTTTTCGAAACCTTTTTTCGTGCATCTATACAGGCCTAATTGACATGTTTGGTGCAAATTTGTTCGAAATCGGTAGGAAAGTTTTCTCATTAGGTAATGTTTCATTTATTAGTTAGTCTCCTACTTTAATGTACTATCCCCTCTCCTAAATACAATTATGAAGTCACATTCGGGGTTACATACGGGGGTTGGCGTGCGAAGCACGCCATGAACTGTGTATTTAAAATACTCCCTATACGGGGGTTGGCTTCTCATAGTGTTCAGTGTCAAGCTCACATGTGCGCCCTTAGCAGTGAACGTGTTAATAATTTAAATATGTTTGTGAGTATGTCCCAGTATCTGGTACCGTTTATTTTATTTGTGCAGCTTAAACGTTATCCGAGCTTATCCGTACTAAAACATAAACATAATATCTCTTAAAATTATATCTCCTACAAACTTCACTAACACCTATAATAATCCAAGCAAATATCTCGTCCATAGCTTATACAAATACAGTCTATACCGACAACTTGTTCAAAGGTTAAACTCATTTATCCCCTTCATTGATTGAAATACCGCATCCCCTTTCCTTTTGCAAAGCTTGAGTAAATTGAACGCCCGATCAATAGAACAGAACAGAACGTCTTTGTTGGTAATCTACAATACATTGTGTTTTAAGCATCCTTCTCCGCGTCTAATTGCGTTAGTTAGATAAACAATGTCCTTCGCAATAGCTGATAACGCTCCGGTGGTTACCGAGTCAAACCTAGTACAAACCTAATAAAGAGGAATTCATTAGTGACGCTAAAGGCAACGAGAGAAACGCAATTAGAGATAAAACGAAATTGTTTACAATAAAAGGTTAATTTTTATTGCAGGAGTTTAATTTCTTTTTGAATTCTTAATGGTTCATTTATTCAGGTCAACAATAAACCGAAGGTAAATACAAAATGACACTATCAGTCTATCTGCAAAAACTCAATAAAATGTTAGTTAATTGTCACCAAACATTTTTCATAATTTCACCAAGCAGCTGACGTGAGTTGAGCGACTTCCAAAATTAAGTTTATATGTTTTAGCATTTCAACCAACTATTTGAGAATTTGATCTACTCACGAAGGCGCTAAATATCTGCCTGTATGTACGAAATATATTAGAAAAATTTCTTTGCAACTCCGCCTGCAGCTTCGACTCACGAGCTCTTTTATTTCCTCTCGCAGCGGAAAATTTTGACCTTGCGGCTTCAGGTCGCCCCTACTGCGACTCGGAAGATGCACCCACGGTAAAATCTCTTTACCCTTTTTCCCCTTTTTATGGTAAAAAAAAACGAGGTCTGGTTGTTGGATTTGTTCGGCTAAAGAACTAGTCCGATAGACATAGGGACCCAACGTGTGCACCAAATTTATAAAAAATCGGACTTCAAATGCGGCCGTTAGAGTGCGATCGTGTTCTGGGGACCATGATCGGTGCCCATTTACTACTCATTTTTAATGATTCATATTTTATTTTAGCATCAATTTACAGGCGTAACAATTAAAGATAACTTTTTTGTTCGCTCATGACGCGTTTCGGAGATGAACTTATCTTCAGAAAAGTAACCCTCTGCGTCAACACATTAAAAGAAATAAAACACTAAACACTTGAACACATACTAATTTGTAAGGCGACACGTAGGGTGCGCACCGTATCGTGGTTCAAAGATAACTGAAGAATGAGTAAATCTCTAAACGCGTCATAAGCGAGGAAAAACGACAGACAAAAAATAACTTATCTTTAATTTGTATTACTTAAAATTTGGTTGATACCATTTCTTTTGCCCTAAAAGGCCTTTAATGGTTTACGTTAGAGGACGCCCCGGGGCTTTTTGTATATTTGAAACTAGCTGTACTTTGTCCACGTGCATACGGCCGAAAGTACCTAAAGCAAAACTATTATCATGCACATTTTTTTGAATTTTTGACTCCTTGACCTCGCGTCGGAGAAAAAAATGTTAAACATGAAAGTGGTAGGGAATTTTATTCCAATCTCGTGGTGGTCTCAGAGTACTCCTGAAAAAAGTCAGTAAAACAAAAAGTGTAAGAATATTTTCGCGTTTTATAACTTCTAAACTATGCAACCTACTGAATCAGCTCAGTGGGTATTTGAAAGAACTGAATCCACTGAGTATCTCAAATTCAATATAGGAGCCACTAGTCTAACGTTATATTATGCAGAAACATGCCCAAATAGGGCTTTGGTCACTAATTGAACCATGTAGAGAGCCACGTACAAGTGTAAATGGTTAACAAAGAGGCCAGCTGTCAACCAGAACATGTCCAGACCCTTTGTGCGCCTTTACAAACATTTTTATAGTAGAACATTAGTTGCAGTGTACCCTGACTCTCTGTTCTACAATCAAAACTGTTTTGACCACTCAAATCTCCTTCTATTAACATTTAATTCCCAATCTAATATCGTATTACTATACGATACGATATTACGTAGTAATATACTTTGATACTATTTTATCCTTGTCCCACACTAACATTCAGCCTATATTAACCTTATTTAAAAAATATATAACTTACTTAAAATATCAAACAGGCTATAAAGTCAACTGCATAAAAACTCTAAAGTACTAAGATATTGGGCTGGGGCACAAACTAATTAACTCACACAGATGGCTCTAGGCGATTTAAAATATCCGTGGATGTATGTTTTTTCGTCAAGACTACACATAACAGAGAATTGTACATTAAATTTAAGCTCAGCTGCATTTAATCTGTTTTAAAATTTCTGTTCACCATTTAGTTCTTAAAAGTAATTGCAATTAAGCTTCTAGCAAGAACGAACTGCTGATTTGGTAATACATTTTCTAACCGATTGAAAAAGAACTAAAATATTTTTATGTAAAATTTTTGTAAAAAAAAATATCTTGCAGTTATGTAATAGTTTTATTTCAAAAAGTACACTTACAGATGATGGTTTAACTCAAAATGTTGCAAAATCAATCAATTGAACATTTTAGTACTTCTAGCCTCCAGGGTTGTATAGTTTATGCCCTTATTTTGGTCGTTGTTCACAGTACTGACTTACCATGGTTGATCCAACCGGTTTCGACATCTGTAATGTCATCGTCTGGTAATTTAAAACTTAATCACAAAACAAAGTAAACACAAACAAAACAAATTATCCTCATTGAAGGACAAGGAGGTAACCATGCATGGATTACTTTGGAGAGTCAGGTGTGCAATGCTATAGGGTCCAAACTCAATGTTCCAGTTTTATCAAATCTTCATGATCTATAGGTGTTTGCATAGAGAGTATTGCAATAAATATATCTTATATATTATTAAACATATTGTTTTATTCTTATAAAATACTAGGGGAGACCCCTGCGTGCTCCGCACGCCAACCCCCAATGGAACCTTATAAAAACAAATGGTATGTTTTATTTACAATAAAGGTGTAGCCTCAAAAACTCAAAACTAAGATGGTAAATAATGTTAAATGTTCAAATTAAATTGTTTCTTATATTTTATAACAGCAGTTATAATAATGGTTAAAAGAACCAGCAAGGCTCAGGTCTACACTTTAAAACCTTAACCTAAAAGCTAGAAATACAAAAATAATTGTTTCAAATTTTGAAATCAGCTGTTAATTGAAATATTGGAGCAAACAGCTACATTATGTTATTTTATTTAATTGGTTACTATGGTAATAAATGTAAATACATGTGTTGGTTTATCATTCTATGCCTAACCTAAGAATTTTTTCCGACTAAATTTACAAATATTGAAATAAAAGTAGGTTTTTATCGAAATAAATGATAGCCTATGTTACTCAGGGTTAGTTTAGCTTTTTATTGGTATTTTTTCAATCGGTTCAGTAATGCCAGAGATTAGCCCCTACATACAAACAAACAAACTTTACCTCTTTATAATATTAGTATAGAAGTGTTTTGTGGATTACATCTTATGCTTGCATTTTTTTAAAACCAAATTATTTGTTTCTGTATTTTAAATCAGTAGAAACCTTATTAACCGTTTTTGATTCAAATTTGACTGAAATTTGATTGATCGTTAGTCATTTATTTAGATTGTTTTGTTAGTTTTTTTCTAAAACGTTATTTCAATTTATCAAAATGATTTTTTTATGATCAAACTGTGTAACTTTTCTGAAAAATTATTCCTACAGTAAGTTAATGGGGATAAACCTGTATTTTTGTCAGCAAATAAATACAGTATGATGTTAAGACTGGGATTTACTTAAAACAGTATATATACTTTTGCAAATAAAAATTGTACTAGTAAGTACAAATTACCTATTAGGGTTTCCGCCCTTGCATTTGCGGTGGGTCGCCGCCGGGGTTGGTGAACGGGTTTTAGTTTGAAAATCCAACCTAAAAAAGCTTTCGATTTTGAAGAATAATAAACTGATTTTACATTTGCTAAGTCTGTTGCTATGGTAATGCATGCAAACAAACATGTGTTACTAAGCTTATGATCCGAACAGCTGTTTTTTCCGAATGTTCAATACTTTTTCGCTTTAAAATAAATTTTTTCGAAAATCCTTTCTTAGCGTGCGTCCATGCCCCCGTTAGAAAATACCTTTAACTTTTCGTGTTTGTATCTTAAGGCTCGAGTCCCTAGATGCAAAACGGCGAAGTTGGCTACCAATTTCAATGTTAAAATAACCTAACCATACCTTCAAGCAAATTTTTGTGTTATTTTCGTCAAAAATCGAAAGCTGTATTTTTTTTTTCTTAAAGTAAAATAGATTGTGTGTGTTGATTGCTAAGTTTTTTTTTGCAATATCTCTTTTTGCAACTGAGATTTAATAACTGCAATTAATAAAATTTACTATTTTTTACTATTTCTATCATACCTTTAAGAAAACAATAAAACGGTTTTTGAAAATGTATTCAGCAAACAAAATCCGCATATAACAAACAGTACTTCAAAATGAAACCAAAGTTTTAAATTTATTCGACGAATTAACGGAAAGAATGACTTATTCTGTAGCATTGCTCTTATGGGAATCAGATTCCATATGGCTCCCTTAAGTAGTTTTTGCCCCACGTTGATTCCACGTCAGGCAGGACAACTCTTCTTAATTATTGGCTAATATATTAAGATTATATTTTACATTTTTATTTAAGTATTTCGGCCTTTGAGATTAATAAACCAAGGTTTACGTGACTCAATTTTTGCAATTGCTTTGAAAGCGTCGCTTCGCTCCAGTTCCCGCTGTAGAATTATCCTGCAGTGGCCATTAGAGATAGCCGACAAACTAATCGAGCAATGAACTCTTTTACAAATTTAATAATTTAATCTACTTCCAAAAGAAACTTTTATTGCCTTGTTCATACAACTATCTTAATTTAAAAACGCACTCTGCGTGATGATTCGTGCACTAATATGGTATAATTAGTTAATTATTTAACGGGATCATTTCAACAATCCCGCTTAACTAACATTAATTAATATCAAACTCAAGTTACTTGGTCCTCTATTTTATCAAGAACACTCAATAAGGTTGAAAATTAAAGTAAACAAACTCTGTCACAAAGGAGAACTGTCACGGGGGAAGTATAAAAAGTCATCAACTAGAGGAAACAACGGTGCTGGGATGTTTCACTGTAATTGACATAACTTGTTTGCGGTTTTATTATTTGTACCGAAACATCACATTTTCTGATAAAATACAAGTTTATTAACTCAATCGCGTTTCAACGATAAAATCGCCATCTTCAGTGATGAACTAGCTACAATAATCAAACTCGTTTTATTAGTATATTTTCTCACAAATCAAGCTCAATACTTACTTATCAAGTTTTCTGATACACTCTTATAATAAACCTGTTGATCTATCAAGAATAGTTGTTTTACGTAGTTAATTCGTCTGCAACCTTCAATGTTAAGCTATTTTTTTTTGCTAGAAATTCATTATTAGGTGTGACAAATAAATGCTTTCCTATTTTAAAACTATAAACTACACAGTGGTTTATTTAAAATTTGTCTTATAAAAAGGCAAGTTATTGTATACAATAAGTGTATAGTAAATTTAAGCTCCCAGAATCTATTAACTTTGCTTAATTACAATTAAGGTTGTTATTTGGTAAAGTTGTTTTTAGCGAATTTTCTCAGGAAAGATGACTCTTATGGTGAGACCTAATTTCAGGAGTGATTAATGAGCACCGACCATGATCCCTAGAACTCGTTTTGGGATGTCAATAGGCTACAATATATATTCTACCGCTGTCTTCAAATCATTCGTAACTTTTGTAGTTTCTTAAGTGTGATTTGTTTCCTAAACCCTTCCAATTGGTCGGTTTTCAACCAATGATAAAGTGCATTTTGCAATCGATATGTCTATTATAAACCAATGTATCTCTATATGATGTTCTAGTTTACAGTTCAATTCTACGATGTATTCTGTACAATTTTCTATAGTACATTTGTGCTTTCAGAGATATTAATTTAGCATATTAACATGTTAGTTGCTTAAATTAATTCTATGGATATTATTCTAAAAAAAATCAATGCAGCAACACTTTTTTATAATTACTATATTTGCCGAATGTTTAAAAAAAGTGCTTGAAAAACGCACCGAAATGGCCTACCACTTACTAGGATATATCATATATTGTATAAATTACACATTTTTGTATGGGTGTAAATTGTAAATATTGGTTATTGTAAATACAAAATATATTCTTGAATTTAAGTTGTAATGAAAAATTCAAACTTAATCAAGAAAATACAATAATTTTTCATCCTTAAACAAGAAAAGATGGAACACTTTTTCGTGACTTTGACTCGTTTTTTTTTTTTTATAACTGTGAAAATCGTGTTTCCCATACCCAAAAACTTATAAAACGATTTCCCACACTGTATTTTTAAAATGTTGACCCCAAAAACGTGATACCAGTGCGCTACGACTATTTAACTGTCAAAATCGGTTTCCCCTTATCCAAAAAACATATAAAACAATATCACATACTGTTATAAAATACATACACTTTGAGCTCGACGGGTGAAAAGTAATGTATATTAAAAATAAAAATAACACTATTCTCACTCACATACTGTAAGTTTAATTATCAAACGAGTTTCAACGACAAAGTAGTCATCCTCAGTGATACATGAGCTACAACTGACAGATTATAAATCACTGTTAGTTATAATCACTTTGTCGTTGAAACTCGTTTGATAATTAAACTTACGTGAGTGAGAATAGTGTTATTTTTATTTTTTAAATATAAATCCCACACTGTATTTTAAAAATGTTGGCCCCAAAAACGTGACTCCCAAGCGCTACGACTTTTTAACTGTCAAAGTCGTTTTTCCCGTACCCAAAAACATATAAAACGATACCCCACACTGTATTTTCAAAATTTTGACACAATATTTTTTAAATGTTGACCCAAAAAGGGGACTCCGATGCGCAACGACTCACGCTAGAAAGCTCAAAAGCTTTACAACTCTCCGCAATAAAATTACAAAGATTTTGGCACCATCAGAAGTTTTCTATGACGTTTGTGAGTGCACATAGGCCTATATCGTGTCGACAGGCAGACACACAAGAATTTTCGCCAGATTTCAATACTTTGGCATTTTAATGCGAGCCTTAGTAAAACATAATGTTGCATCCTATTTAGGTTAAAAACTCTATTAGTATCGGTATCAGTAAGAACACCTTATCTCTGAGTATAAATTAAATTGATAATTAAAACTCCATAATTTGTCCCTAACAGAGCCATTCTAATGTTTCACAAACAACAAAGTACAATGAAGGCGTTTCTTTTGTAAATTAATGTACCGTCTCGGAACAGTTAGTTTTCTCTCTTGTGTATAATTAAAGATAGTAAAGTCTCTCAACAGAATCTTGAAATCTAACTGGAGATTTTAACGCTTTTATTTATACGATACAGGCCTAGCATTTTTTTCTCGGCATTAAAGTTTCTAAGTTATAAAGGCAATGCCAGTTCGTGTGTGTTAGTTTGTTTGATTTTTTTCTGTCGTTTTTAATACAGTTAGTGTTGATAATATGTTCGTTTTCAAGACGGCAGTACGTTTTGTTTTCTTGTTGATACGGCGTAAAACTGTCGTAGGGATTTAGAAGAATTTAAACAGCCACCGTTTTGAACCGCGTAATTGGATATAATCGCTTATTTTTCTGACAACTAACTAGAAAATAACTCTTAAAAAAATTTTTTTTTTTCGCATTAGGTTTAACTTCATGCCAAGTTTGAACTCAATCGGTAACACCTTTCTATATATAAGAATTATTTTGTAAAAGTAACGAAGTAGCGGATATATGGAAAACGAAGCGTTTTTGGAAAAAAGAAAGAAAACAGTCTCGTGGGACTGTCGACAGAAATGAAAACTGTCATAATATAAATCGTTGTTTATATTGATGTAATCCGAAATTTTATTATTATTTTTATCTTGTTCCGTTTAAAATTGAAATATAAAAATAACATAAACATGATTGTCTGTAATCAAATAATAATAACATCATTTTAAGTTAGGCGTATACACACGTTTATTTAATGCATCTGCATTCATTATCACAGATAGCAAGCAAGTTAGCAAATTTAGGCATTAACAAAAAACAAAAAAATGAGAAAGGACTATGCCCATTTTAATGGTAAATTTAGGCATTTACAAAAAAAAAAATGAGAAAAAACTATGGCCATTTTAAAGGTAAATTTAGGCACTAACAAAATAAAACAAAAACAAAATGAGAAAGGACTATGCCCATTTTAAAGATAAATTTAGGCACTAACAAAAAAAAAACAAAAAAAAAAATAGAAAAGAATATGCCCATTTTAAAGGTAAATTTAGTCATTAACAAAAAAAAAATGAGAAAGAACTATAGCCATTTTAAAGGTAAATTTAGGCATTAACAAAAAAACAAAAAAAATGAGAAAGAACTACGGCCATTTTAAAGGTAAATTTAGGCATTAACAAAAAAACAAAAAAAATGACAAAGAACTATGGCCATTTTAAAGGTAAATTTAGGCATAACAAAAAAACAAAAAAAATGAGAAAGAACTATGCCCATTTTAGAGGTATCACCAAGTAAATTATTTTAACACAACTTACAAAACGAGGAAGCACAATGCCCATTTCATCGTTGCGTGTCGTGACTAAATTAACCCATATATGATTTTTTTCGTATTTTGTATGTGTGATACAGCCTTAACTACACGCATCTAAAATACAATGAGTACTGTACGGTACGCGAGATTTTATTTAAATACCCAGGCAAAAAGTGCCGAACGACCCATAAGAAGTTTTCACTTAAAAATCAAAAAGTGTATACTCCATTTTCTCTTTATTTTGACCCTTAGAATCATTTCCCGAAGTTTGGCACTTAACTTACGGGAAACCCTGTATATTAAACTTGCTTGCACATATTATAAAAGTAACAAGTAAAGAGGAGCGAATAATAAAATTACAACTATGCTAGAAGTTTGCCCAGTTAGGTTCCTGAGGATGCAGTTTAATTGTGTCGGATTGCATTATGCATGCCACTGTAAAAAG
>JAGFPH010021507.1:1763-13295 GCA_018207615.1 Philaenus spumarius | reverse complement strand
CTCGAGAACGTAGAAGTATGTTTTAGAATCTTCCAGGAAGTTAGAGAATGTTCTAGAATATTCCAAAATGTTTGACAATGTGGGAGAATATTATATAGTCTTTCAGAGAATTTTAGAATGTTCCAGGCGGTTAAGAACCATCGAAGGGACTTCGTGTTCCGGAACGTACGGGATGGAAAATCTCAATTTTTCTGGTCTATTAAGGCGGTTAAGAGATTTAAGTTGAAAACACTTTCCCAATGTTTAATAGAAAAATTCTAGGCGTGAAATAGACGATTCGATTTAAAATAATTCGACCACGCAGCTGAACCGCTGACTTGAGTTGAGCAAATTTCCAAAATTAAGTTTATAGGCCTATGTTTTAGGGTTTCAACCAACAATTTGGGAAATAGGTCTATTCACGACAGTGCTGAATAGCTGCAAATTGGTTCGCACGCCATTCCGCATATTGGGAGTATCTTCAATACACAAAGCATTGCGTGCATCGCACGCCAACCCCTGTATTGGGAGTATCTTCAATTCACAATGCATTGCGAGCTTCGCACGCCAACCTCGCGGTAGAATCCACCTCATGGCTTTGAACCGGGTACTTTGTGCAGAATAACATCCTACATTTATATTTGTAGAAAAATCTCAAAAACAATTAATTTCATTCTCGTAGGAAAAATCTCAAAAATAGTTACTTCCCTTCAAAAAACGTGCTACCGATTGTTGGATTTTTTGGCTAACGAACTCGTCCGAGCGACGTAGACAACCAACATGTGTACCAAATTTGGACTAAATCGGACATAAAATGCGTCAGTCATGGTGCGGACACTACATACATATATATGTATGATTTTTAATGACACCCCAAAACGTGTTCTGGGGACCATGATCGGTGCTCATTTGCTACTCCCGACCTTGGGTCTTACCATAAGGGCCACTGCAATAGCTCATTTTTCCTTTGGAAATTCGCTAATAAATGTGTAACAACTTCTTTTTAACAAACTGTCTTATAAACTGAAGTTTTCAGTGCACGCGTTATGTCCGTAAAGTGACTCTTTATTGTAGTCATTCACTACTTGCTCAGAAAGTCAGCTGATTCAATAACCAGCTGACTTCTTTATGGTACTAGTATTAGGGTCTAAAAGTGTTTTATTGTACTAGGACCAAAAAGTTCTGTATGTAAACGATGCATTGCTGTGCTTTAAAATTGCAACAGCTGTAACGTCAAAAGGTTCAACTGTTTTCCAACCGATAGCAGCACTGTCGCTCATTGGTTAAATCGCGTTTAAAATTTGTACAATAATTAACAATGTAATTTAATTAATGAAGTGTTTGTGTGTTTCTAGTGCAGTATGATAAAAAGTCTCCGACATAACCTAAAGTGTTTGTTTTTATTGATCGCTTTTTTAAACCACGGTCTCTCAACAAAAACATCTACTTTAGGGACTAGTGATGCAATATACTGTTTTAGAACACAACAATGACTTATAAGGTAGAGACAACATGGAAACGTTCTATAGCCTAAACATTTTAACTGACTGACAATACAATATAGCTAGAAATGAACGTAGTTATGCATTGGTAGACCAAGCAACAAAATCCTTGTTTTGAGATAATCGAGCTTTTGCATTTCCATCTGGAAAAATGTCCCTGTTTGTAATTAAAACTTCTTGTTGTAACAGAGTATGTATGGCAAGCTATATTTTATTTATGTGACCACAAATACAACTTTAACTGTTGTAAACTATTTATATTAAATAAAATGTAGCTTAGTCTACCATTTCTAAAGTACCCACACTTTATTAGACATAAGGAAAAGCAAACATAGACTATAAGCCAGATGGCACATAGTCTATGTAAGCATAACTTTTAAGAGATGTTATTGTTAACTTAGTTTATGAATGTAAATAACTAAATAAAGCTTATTTTGGTGGTATTACAATAAAAACAAAAAGATTTTACACAAAATGTATTGGATCAATATAAATAATGGGAAATAGCAATTGTAGCTATTTTTTACTAACCAAATTAGTCTCAATATAAAATAACAGGTTTGCCTTAAATACAAATATTTCACTTATCTAACTTGGTTAAAACACATTCACAAGATAAAACATCATTAGTATTATAGTTAAGGTAGTTAAATATTTAAACTTCCAAAAACACTCATTTAGTTTTACAGGCTGAAAAAATGCCCTTATATGCAATGTTAAGGAATTTCAAGTTCAAAGTTCGGAGCACCAGAGCAGAGAATCCATCAATGTCATCGATCACGTCCTCTGAGCTCCATAATCCTTTATAAAAGTTGAGGCAGTCCTCTGGAATTAAATGAAACATGGACTTCAGATCTAGGAGTTTTTCCTTGCTTATAGGTTTTCCTTGAGGCCATAACATGGTTAATTTGTTAATTTACTAGAAAAGAAGTTTGCACACATTTCCTTTTCTTCCGCTGTGTTATAAAAAAAAATCACCCAAATGTTGATCAGGTCTAAAAGATTTACGGCAATTTCTTGAGTTTTTCTTCTGCACTTTTTTGGATTGCTTTTCAATATTCACCTCAATAAAATGATCTTGTTTCCAGTCACTTTTAACGAATATTGTTTCTGGTTTAGATTTCTTCAACTGAATAATTTTAAATTTAAGCCAGTTAACTTGATCACCTGTAATACTTTTTTTTCTGTTTGTAATTGCTCGTTCTAATTTCTCTGTACTCATAAAATCTTCTTTTCCCATCCTTTCCACATGGAGCTTGTTTTTTTTCCTACAGGACTTAATTACTTCAGTGTAGTCAGTGGGAACGTACAATCGTTGTTGCATTTTAAGACATGATTCAATATCAGAAAAGTCTGCATCATTTCTCAAAAAACTATGACCAGGGACCAAGAAATGTTGAGTAATGTCTTGTAACGTAGTGTGCTCTTCCAAAACAGCTTTTAATAGCAGGGTAATTTTAATGTTCCTGTTTTGCCCACCACAGGAGTCTGACCACAGTAGCAAATGTTATGTACCTTCAGGGACATAACGAAGAATATGTTTTCTCAAGCACAACCCGACCTCCTGGGCTCCTCTGCCGGCACTTCCTTCTACCCAAGTGTAGCAAAACCCTCTGTTTTTTGAATCGTGAACTCCACAATTGTAGAACCAAAGCTGCCTTCTGTAGAAAACAATATTAGTTGGTATCCTGGGAAGAGGGAGTGTTTTTTCAAGATCAAATGAAATACATTCTGTATCTTTAAGTTCATTGTTTTTGGCACTCAGAAACTGTTCATTCATTATTTTCCTTGCATACTCAGCTGTTTCCAAATGGGTTTGGTGCTCATCTTCTGCTTTTTTTGTAAGTTGGCATTTTTCTTTTGAATAATTAGGCCATCACAAACATTACAGGTGTCTTTTTTCAGTGGTTTTCGTTTCAGATTGAATTTTGTATAAAATATTTCCTTGTACAAAGCTATTGACACTGGATTTTCATGTTCCTCACGCGGTACAATTTATACATTAATGGAATGGTTGTTTCAGGATTCAGATACTCTGATTTTGATACTGACCGACAATAATGCGAAACTTATCTTGGAAATCTTGAAATATGATTTATAATCTCTTCAGTTTTTAAATCGGAGAGTTTATTATGTCCACCAGCCTTTCCTCGTTCATCTACAACGCTACCGCGCTTCTTCTTTGACAGTGCTACATTTATTGAGCAGCTAGAAATTCTTAAAGTTTGCATAAAAATATTTTTACACACTTTTTCATTTGACAAAAAGTATTCCCTTGAAGCAGTTTTTCTTTCCGATCCCTTATTTCTCTTTCATTTAATTGGAACTTCTTTATGAAGTCCTACTACTTTTCATCTTAAAATAAACAAATATAATAATAACAACAAAATCAAAAAGTTAATGTAGCATAGTGTACATTGTAACATAAGAAGTAGCAGAATAAAGCAGACTAATCACACACAGCTGATTCCACTACTGTTTTGCAATAACAGACCAAGTGACGTATTTGGTCTACCAATGCAAAATGATATGTCGCTTAGTCTATTATTGAGATTTTACTCTACTGATAGTCTATGATTGCAAAATGCTAAATGTGTGATTGGGCATATGGCGCTTAGATTTTGTTTCTTTTTTTATATTTTCTTATTAAGCCACATATACAGATTTTTCTGTACAAATAGTTTCAACCTTTGTCTACCAGAATGCACTTGTAACACAAAATGCCTATAAAATGCTTAGTCTACCATTGCATAACTATGTTCATAATAATCCTCTTTTAGGATGGAAAAATAATCGCATTTTTTACAGATAATGTGCTTCAACTTTTGTTGTAGTCGTTCAATATCCAAGAAAAAATATAAGAACAAATCCCACGTTAAGTTTTTAGCGAATTTCCATAGGAAAGAAGAGCTATTGCAGTGACCCTTGTGGTGAGACCTAAGGTCGGGAGTAGTGAATGAGCACCGATCATGGTCCCACAACACGTTTTGGGGTGTCATTAAACATTGTACTTATATACAGGGTGGTTATGAAGTCATCCCCCCCCCTTTAAATTTTGTGTTTGTTAAAAAAAACAAATATCCTTTGGGGAACGATAATAACTTGACCCAAAGTATCTTTTGAATCAATCGGAAATTTTGAGTGTCCCCTAAAAATGGGGGATTTTGGGGCAACTCAAAATTTTTAAATGGGAAGTATGGTCATGTGATACCTCATTTTAAATGTATATTTAAGACTACTACAATGACATAAATAAAAAAAAATTGGACCATCCAAAACAAAATGGCGGCCTTAAACGAGTTGAAATAAATCGACATAAAGTTGCTAATATCTCGAAATGGAAAAGTTTTTAGAAACATTTTCAGGGGACAAAAATGTTTATTTCAAAGTGCTTGACCTAAAAATTGCTTCCAAATCGATTTCGTAAATTTTATCTTTACTCTACCATCTTAGAAAATTTTGTAAAAAATAAAATTTTCGAAACCGATTTAGAAGCAATTTTTTAGGCAAGCACTTTGAAATAAACATTTTTTCTCTTGAAAGTTTTTCTAAAAACTCTATCTTTTCGAGATATTAGCAACTTTATGTCGATTTATTTCAACACGTTTAGGGCCGCCATTTTGATATGGGTGGTCCGATTTTTATTTTCTTTATTTCATTTTCCTAGTCATAAATAGACCTTTAAAATGAGGTATCACATGACCATACTTCTTATTTCAAAATTTTGAGTTGCCCCCAAAATCCTCCATTTTTAGGGGTCACTCAAAATTTCCGATTGCTTCAAAAGATACTTTGGGTTAAATTAGTATCGTTCCCCAAAGGATATTTGTTTGTTTTAACAAACACAAATGTTAACGGTGGGGGATGGGACTTTATAACCACCCTGTATATGTTCGCACTCTAGCGGCTGCCTTTTATGTCCGATTTGGTACACACGTTGGTCGTATTAAGTCGCTCGGACGAGTACGTAACCCTTAAAACGTGTTGGAAGCAGGTTTTTGATAGGAAGTAACTGCTTTTTTGAGATTTTTGCTTTTTTTTTCAAAAAATGAATGTGGGATATTATTCTGTACATTTTTTTAACGACCTTATAGCCCGCTTGGTTCCCTCAAAACATAAAATACCGGTACCTTAAAAGTATCCGGTTCAAATCCACGTTTGGGATGTTACCGTTGGGGCATCTTCTGATCTTCGAGGTTTACACGCTGCGAGCGAAGCGACTCGGTCCTTAACCCTAAGCCGCAAGGTCGAGGTGCAACTCGCAAAGCTAGTGGAACGAAAGAGCGCGCGGGTCGAAGCTGGAGGCTTAAGTGCAGACCAATTCTACTAATATATTTCGTACACGGAGACAGCTATCGAGCGCCTTCGTGAGTGGACCAATTTCCCAAATAGTTTAAATCCTAAAACATAGGCCTATAAACTTAACTCTCGTCAACGGTTCACGTATTATTAGCGAATTTCCATAGGAAAAATGAGCTATTGCAGTGGCCCTTATGGTGAGACCCAAGGTCGGGAGTAGCAAATGAGCACCGATCATGGTCCCCAGAACACGTTTTGGGGTGTCATTAAAATTCATATATATATATGTATATATATATATATATATATATATGTATATATGTGTTCGCACTCTAGCGGTCGCATTTTAAGACCGATTTGGTCCAAATTTGGTACACGTGTTGGTTGTGTAAGTGGCTCAGACGAGTTCGTTAGCCAAAAAAATCCAACAACCGGAAGTAAGTTTTTTGACCGGAAGTAACTATTTTTTGAGATTTTTACTACGAGAATGAATATTTTTTAGAGTTTTTTCTAAAAATATAAATGTAAGATGTTATTCTGCACATTTTGTTTTTTTACGCGACCTTATAGCTCGCTTGGTTCCCCCAAAATCGATCAAAACGTGAAATACCATAGAAGTACCCGGTTCAAAGAAAATGTGGTGGATGGCGTGCGAAGCACGCAATGCTTTGTGTGTTGAAAATCCCAATATGTGGAATGGCGTGCGAAGCACGCAATGCATTGTGTATTGAAGACAATCCCAATATGTGGAATGGCGTGCGAAGCACGCAATGCTTTGTGTATTGAAGACAATCCCAATATGTGGAATGGCGTGCGAAGCACGCAATGCTTTGTGTTATTGAAGATACTCCCAATATGCGGAATGGCGTGCGAACCATTTTGCAGCTATTCAGCACCGTCGTGAATAGACCTATTTCCCAAATTGTTGGTCGAAGCCCTAAAATATCGGTCTATAAACTTAATTTTGGAAATTTGCTCAACTCACGTCAGCGGTTCAGCTGCGTGGTCGAATTATTTTAGTCCTGTTTGATCGGGGGTTTTTTTTACTCGTAGGCCTACATTATAGAAAGTCAACACTTTGAAGACATTCTCTGGGCCGAGTGTGAGCAAAACATTGCGTTGAGAGACATTATACCGCGCTTGCGAAACCCAAGTCCATTGCCAATACGAACTCATAGTACCGGTTGTTTACGAAACCCTCACTGGAAACTTGCCATGCTTATTTGGGCACAAACTAATCCATCATGCGCGCCTTCCGTGATATTTAATAGCATTATGTTGGACAAGTTTTATGTTGTGTTTTAGAGATTAGAAACGGTTTAAATAAGTGTACAGGGTGTCGCGAAAGCCCCTAGCGGGGTATACAGGATCGCATTGTACATGTTGAAATAAATTGAAAATATTCAGTAACTTTTATTCCGATTCGGCTTAGTTTAATAGCAATCCGACATTTTGTTTTCGTCCAAATTTTCGAATTTGAATTTTTAGTGCAGTTATCTGTTTTGGCGCTCCCTGAACCCCAAAAAAGGGATTTTTTGGTGATATCTGTCCGTGTGTCTATTAGGATGTGTACAGAGCTGGAGACCATACCAAATGTCCGATTTTGATGGCATTTGGCATGTAGGTGTAGTTCTGGAATATCTCCAGGTGTTTTTTTCATTTTTCAAATTTTGGATTTTTAAATGGTCCCCCCCCCCAAAATGGCAAAAAAACGAGAAAATCAAAATTTCTCAAAAACGGCTCTATCGATTTTGATAAAATTTGGCTTATTTGTAGCCCTTAATGTACCCTACCATATGCAAAAGAAAACAGCATCTTTCTAAAAATTCTCGTTTAGGTAATAATAACCGATTTTGGGGGGTTTTTGGCAAAAAAAGGAGTTATTTTTCAAAACCTTTTTTCGTGCATCAATACAGGCCTAATTGACATGTTTGGCGCAAATTTGTTCGAAATCGATTGCATAGTTTTAATAATAATATTTATTAGTTACTCTTCTACTAATGTGCCCCCCCCCCCCCCCGTTCCTAATTTAATACAATTATGAAGTCACAGTGAATCTGTTTAAAAATTTGTTTAAATATGTTTGTGATAAAGTATGTGGCAGGTCCTGGTTCTAAGAAAGGATTTAAAAATATTTCGCCTTTAAGGGTTGGAACAATAATAATTTCAGGGTAATAACAATAATTGACCCCGAATAATTTTCTAAATGGTTTCTTAACAGACATCGTTGGCTGTGGTTCGGATTCCACGTAAAACTGTAGGTCCCGTCTTCATTAGCCTTAAGTGCAAAACAGCAGGACGTTAAATAAAAAAAAAATAAAAAATGAAACAACCCCTAAAACCATAAATACTGTTTGTTCTATATCTCAAAACCGATATGGCCTAGGAACGTGGAATTTGGTACACATATTGCTCATAAGCCATAGAGGTGCACTATAAAGAAAGAATTTTGAAATATTTCGCGTTTAAGGGTCGAAACAAGGTATTAAGTTTCAAATGGTAAAAAGTATGTGGCAGTTATCTGGTACCGTTTATTGTAACTTAATTTAATGTAATTTAATCACTGCAATAGGTTATCTTTTCTATGGACAATCGCTACCAACACACCCAGCAGCCCAGAAGCAGTTCTGGAACTTACAAAGCCCACACTTTCTATCCATTAAAGCAGTTTAACAGCAATTAAAACTACAGTAAGCTCTAATAATTAGTAATTTCTAATAAGTCGGTTTTCATAATTATTTACAGACAAACTTGGTTAATAACTGTTATTCCTGCAACTTGTATTCGCCCAGGAAGAACGTGTTTAGTTGTGCGTTTTAAACATCGTTAAACTATTAAATTACATCGTATTCTACAACATTAATTAATGAAATACATTTACCAGCTAACTATGAAAACATACAAATTGTAGTCAAGTTTCTCTACTGTTTTGCGCTTTCGAATACAATTATTTAACGACGCATCTTTATGTAGGCTACTGAAGTTAGCGTCCTGCAGGCACCTGCCTTTACTAGCTTTTTAGCTAATATCCACAGCATAAACGTTCATGGAATTTTCTTAAAAATTAACATGCAAAATAACAAGTTTTAGGCTTCCCAAAAGTACTTTAAAATGAAATAGGTATGTATACTTTTCCACTTCTAATAATTGTGATTCAGGCCTATTTTAGAATAATTTAGAATAGCAACCATGACTCATCCCCTGCCAAATCTTTCCGTGCGTGGGCTACTTCTAACCCCATACGCCTGGAACACACGGCTTTTTTACTTTCCTTACCCTATACTAGGTAAGGTAAGTATTGCGATCGACCCAAAAATTCGATGTCGAGTTTTCATAATATCTTTACGTTTCAAGGCCCCCTGAGTCCAAAAAATGCATTTTTGGCGATTGGTCGGTCTGTGTGTGGGGGTGTGTGTGTGTGTGTGTCCGGAGTGCACAGGGCAAACGGCTGGACGGATCGAACTGAAATTTACAGGATATCTTCAAACACGTAAACAATTAAACCCATGTAAATTTGAAGCAAATCGGAGGTGGTGTCTTACCGTGGGACCAGTTTTTAGCACATTTTTGGTATTTACTCCAAAACCCCTCTAACGATTTTGATTAAACTTTGCTAACATACTCTACTCAGACCCCCTTAACACGCTATGTACGCTATATACCCTTAAAAATTCGTTGAAAAAAGTTATTACAAAAACGCAAGTTATTTTGTTTGTATCTCCGAAATGGCTGGTCCTATCGACTTGAAAATGGTCTCATACGATTCAGCGTCCAAAAGAATGTCAAAAAAACTTTTTCCATATTTTCAAAAATTGACCCCAAAAACGCCCTTTTTGGGGGCAAAAATGACTTTTTTTAAACTAGCCGTGTTTGGTATCGACCTTGACATTTTTGGGGGTGAGAAATCGATTGAGACCAAAATCAGGTCCGTGGGATTAACCGTTTTGAAGTTAGTACCGCTTTCTTCGAAACGGATACTCCTATTAACTCGAAAATGGTATCATCAATCTCTCGCTCGAAAAATTTGGTAATTGATACAGCATCTATTTTGGTAAGGAAAGTTGTGTGATGTGCACACCAGATGTTTTTTGTCGGCTTCGGATTGTCATAAAATTTAAACTGTATACGCCGTAAAATTTCCGAAGCCGCGCCGTCTAAAATTCTTATTGGAATTCATTAAACAGAAGTGTTTAGTTCATCAATCACGAATTGTGATGTAATATATTATTTCTTTTAATGTTTTATTGATATGGACAGAGAGCAACTCTCGCTTTATTGTTATTCCATCGCCGATTGAAAAGGAAGCAAATAAATATACATATTTGGGTTCATCCGATCGATAAATAAAAGAAGAAAAGATTTTGGATCATTCTACACCGTGCTTCCTGATTTCAGGAACTAGAAGAAACATTTTTCAATTATTTAAGAAAGTCGGTTTCTACACGCGCCTGAAGGATAGTATTATGCGAAAAATAAAACTAAAATAAGGGAAATTGGCGTGCATTTGGTCACGTTCGCCTTGTATCGGCGGAGACGGTGGAAAATCCGTCGATTGTAGTGGCAGCGAGCGGCTGCACAGCTACCGTCAGCGGTAAATAAACCGATCGTTTATTTTTCCGACCAATGTGTGTGCTGTGTAATATTCTCCTTCCTACCACTGTTGATATGATGGCGACGGCAAATAATCCGTGGCGGACAAAAACTCCTGTGCTGCCTCTAGAACATTATACTTTGATACACTACACTGCATCTGTATAAAATTAAGTGAGAGTGCCCAATTTGACCAAAGATAATGTTAACAATATATTGATAATTTATTTTGCATAGGTGTTGAAAACAAGTTACTCTTAGGAGCGTATTTTAATGTAAAAAAGTGCGATTTTTTTACAATGTGGGGGGGGGGGGGTTGTAACCCCCAAACCTCCTCCCCTTGGTTACGCCTTTGATCCACAGGAAACATGAGCTATTGCAATGGTTCTTGTAGTGATAATATATACAGTGACATGAAGTAATATATTTTTTAGATTTTTCGTGCTAGAAGAAACGTTTTTGTTTTATCTAAAAAAAACATAATATTATGTAGGAGATCATTCTGCTATGAATCCACAACGCAGCTGGCCAGAAGCAGTTCTTCAACTTCAAAAGCCCACACTTTCTATTCATTAACACGTTCTCTGCTACGCAAATTTCATATTTCCTATGCTTGCAGCTGATCTTTTATTTTTTTATATTTGTAGCCTAAATGAGTAGAAAATACTTCATTTTTTATTTTTGAATCTTTTTACGTAATACTCACTAATATTTTAAAGCGGACGCACAGGTGCGTCCATAGCACATAGGTTAAAATTGGCGTGCGGAGCACGTAATGCTCTGTGAATTAAAAATTCTCCCAATATGGGGATTGGCGTGCGAAGCACGCAATTCATTTTATATTGAAAATATTCCCAATACGGGGGTTGGCGTGCGAAGCACGCAATGCATTACGTATTGAAATTACTCAAAATACGGGGGTTGGCGTGCGAAGCACGCAATGCATTTTATATTGAAAATACTCTTAATACGGGTGTTGGCGTGCAAAGCACGCAATGCATTGTGTATTGAAAATACTCCCAATACAGGGATTTGGCGTGTGAAGCAGACAATGCATTTTATATGGAAAATACTCCCAATACGGGGGTTGGCGTGCGAAGCACGCAATGCATTACGTATTGAAATTACTCAAAATACGGGGGTTGGCGTGCGAAGCACGCAA
>JAGFPH010021506.1:3258-13295 GCA_018207615.1 Philaenus spumarius | reverse complement strand
AATCTATATTTTTCAAAGTTTTAAATCATTTATTTTTCCGACGCTAATCGATTTGAAATACTACTTAATAATCAATACATCGTAATGACATCAATCCCAAGTAAATTCATGATCATGTTAAGTCGGGTCAATGATTAGGCTAATTAAAAGCAATTTAAATGCAATTGCATTATTGTTGGAACAGGATGTGATATTCAGATAGGATCGGTGTTGCTTTATCTCTTCAATTAGGGAAATGCCAGTCGGCTTATGCTAGGTGCTTACTGAACTAGGTTGCCCGGACTAGATCGTGACTACTCTTGTACGCTGAAAAGTTTGAAAACTTTTGTACCCTGTATTGCCAAACTCGTCGAGCAGAATTATTTCACAATTTATTTCTTAAATCTTCTGGTTAGTTTAGAGCCATTCAAAACAATTCAAACAATTCAATTTTGGGGATACCGCGAATACGTTATTTTTTTCATCAAACGAATTCTAGGTTTACCACCAAATACTCCTAGCTATATAGGTTCGTAAATGCTTTGTTTTTTAGTTATCCACCATTTTATTTTTATTACAAAATACCTAATGTCTTTGGATGTAGGAAATATATTGAACGCAAATTTTGGATACGTATTTGAGATGACATCTTTTGCCCATGTACAAAAAACATTAAAGTTTTTTCAAATATTTTCAAAATGGCGGCCTTATAAAATTGTTTACGTAAAATATATTGAAAACCGCTAACTTAACAAAAAATTCCTATTTTAATGACAAACATACCGGTTTAAAAAAAATTATTTCCGTAACTTAAAGGGTAACCAAGTTATTTTCTAAAAAGTCAAAAATATATCTTTCTAGTTGTCCGTAGTAATAAAATGAGAGCAACAACTTGTAAATTGTCTCTATTCTATATAAAAATAAAAAATCTCTGTCTTAATTTTCACGTCATTCCCGTAAAAATATCATAGTATACAAAATTATCTGTTTGAATTTGCTTCGCAGCAGGAATAAATGAACGTATCGAGCAGGGGGCGTAGCCCTCTAGTATTTTATAGGGTGGTCTGGGCCTAGCGTTAAACATTTTTTTAAAACAATTCTTCTTCACACATCAACTTAATTTTTTTTTTCTAAACAGTACTTTTACCCAAAAATTTAGCGTTGTTTCCATTTCTTTCAAATTGAATTATCATTAATCTTTAATTATTTTTAAAATTATTCTACCGTTTAGTAGTAGAATAATTTATTATTTACTTTTAAGGCATTTTATATGTTTACTATACGGGATGTCTGGACCTAGCGTTAACATTTTTTTGGGTGATGAACAACATAAATGCAACTTAAATACACAATTTAAAAAAATCTACTTCACACATCCACTTAAAATTTGTTATAATTTTTTTTCAAACTGTACTTTTACCCAAACATTTTGAATTTATGGGATATTTCGAAACATTCATCAAACTTTAATGCTACCATCGTATTCTGCATTAAATTTCAAGTAAGGAAAAATAGGTTTTAATGAGCTAGAAACTACATAATCACTTATTAAATTCATTAGAACTGTAAAGTTATCATTTTCTTTTAAAAAAAATTAAAAAAAAAAATTTGATGCAGAATTCTTTAAAAAAATTACTATAGAGTAGCAAATGCTATAAAACCACGACATATCCCACATAAATTCTAAATTTTGTGGGTATAAGTACAGTTGAGAAAAAAAATTAAGTGGATGAGTGAAGTCGATTTTTAAATTGTGTATTGAAGTTGCATTTATGTTGTTCTATCACCCAAAAAAAATTATACGTTAGGTACAGACCACCTTACAGGCTATTTAACATTAATTCCATCAAGCTTCCTCTTTGCCCTTTCCCAATCTTTTCCTCTTAGCGTCGAGAAACGAAATAAAAATTTGCATACTTATAGTAAATTCCAATTAAAATACGTGGAAAATGTTGAATTTCGTTACTTTACAATCAAAATTGATCGAATTCGACCGCATGAGATACTAGTTAGTGTTATTATACTTTCCTTAATGCTAGAAAGATGACATTTTGTATATTTATTTCTTAAACGATACATAGAAAAGTAAACCAGATTTGCATTTTGTCACGTGCTGCTAAGGGGTAAAATGGAATATCAGAAAAAATTCTACTTCACACATCCACTTAAAAAAAAATATTTAAGTTATCTGTGCGGGATACCTTATCTCATAAAAGGTGGGCCACTTATTAGATATTGGAAATTCTTTCAGTTAATGATTTGTACATAATAATCACTGTCGCTAAATGTAGAAAATGAGGATTTCATTGTACTATTTATCTGCCATTAAAATAATGCTATTTACAATAGTGCTGCAAGTTAAAGTAGTGGTATAACTAAATTATGTAAAAGCCAGACTATTAACTAGTGTAATGTTTGCCTAATCAAGTTTTTTTTAAATTTAGAATATTTGAAGTGTTTCCAAAATGGCTATAGGCTGATTATCAATAAAAACTTGTGTTGGTTTAGGGAATGGCAATTGTTATCTGAGAAACATTCTGCGGCGTTATCTGTTAGGTCTGGGTTGGAGGGAGAGTGGGGGGAGTCAGCTGTTCGGATTGATAAATGGAATAATACTTGATGCGCGACTAAAGTGTATACCATCAGCTGTATTCCACTCACCACTGAACCTACAGAGGACTTTGTTTTGAATTAAAAGAGTATATTATAATTATTAATATAAATGTAATTAGACGAGTTTTTAAACGTCGAAGGAAATTGCTTTATATGAATTATAAACTGTGGTCATAATTCACAGGCTTCGCTATTGCTTGATTTAATTTTAATTAATTCCTTTGACTTAAGTAATTGAATCGTAAATGTTTTTTTATATGACTTAAGAATAATATTAATTAGTTTTAGCTTCATAGTTAGTAGGAATTTAGTTCAATTTTATTTTATTGAATAGGTGTTTAAATAAATCTATTCATTTAAATCTATTTTTTTTAGTGGCCATATTCTCTAAAAATCCTGGTACTAATCCTATTACTTTAAATGAACAATTCTTGTATCTTTGGATCTCGAAAACGGCTCTAACGAATTCAAAGAAATTTTGTATTTAGGTGTAGTTTTGATTTTTAAGTACACCTATATAGTTGTATTTCGTGTAAAAACGCAATTTTTTGAGAAAATCTAATTTAAAAAGTTGAAAAATTTTAACATAGGGTCTTATGGGTTGCCATGTTGGTTACAAAATAACAACGAAATAGTAAATAAAGCTATAAAAACAGCTGTTTATAAACAAGCCAATTTATACTGTTTTAGCACGTTGGAAATAGAGTGGAATAGAACTGAGATTGAGTATTATCCAAAATTAGCTGTTCATTGGATAGTTTTTAATTACTGTTAAAAAACAAGCTAATTTATAATGTTTTAGCACGCTGGAATTAGAATAAATTGGGCCTGATTTAACAATTTATTTTGTCAAAAAAAAGGTAAACTTGGCAAAGACGGATAAATTCTAATAGTCAATTTGTAATATAGGCCTGGCTCATTTCTGAAACATAGTATTGAGGTTATGTTAATCCTGCAATAATTTTTACTATATTTAGGCCTGGTTTCAAAACTTTAGTTGACAGAAGATAGTATAACTAAGACTAAAATCGTAATGAAAGCCTCTTACGTTTCTAAAACATGTATTTGAGGTTAAAATTATCTTGTAATTACTGTTAATATATTTAAGCCTGTTTTCTTAATTTTACAAACCTATGTACAAACGAGTCAAAGATTAACGAGATTATTTAGCGAATTTTCCAACTGCGAGCGAAGCGTCCAGGGGCAGAGCCCTTAGTATGTGTAAATTGTGAAATTTTTGTGAAATTAGTTAAATAGTTTTTGAGAATATAGAAAAAGTGAGTGGATTATTATTTAATTTTAAGCGCAGTTATTCTATTTCATCCCTTTGACTTAAGTAATCAAACTACAAATAGTTTTTTATATACTTAAAAAATAATATTACCTATTACAAAATAAATTTTAGCTTTATAGCTTGTAGGAAGTTATTTTAATTTATTGTATTGGGGTAGCATCCCCATTTTAACCCTTTAGACTGTAGTAATTGTAACGTCCAAACACTCCTGGCAATGATATGGATAAAGTGGGAAATTTTAGCGAAATTGGTTGAATAGTTTTTGATTCTGTAGAGGACAAAGAAACACAGAATCAAAGAAACAAACATTCGTTTGTATATCTGTATAGAGATTGCTTGTTGTACACATTATTGATTATCTGGTGAAATAACTGTTTTAAAAAATCCGACATAGGATCTCAGTTTCCTGGTCCATAAATCCGCCGCGTAGTGAGTTCCGACCAAATCTGTCAATGTTTTCATGTTTCGTAGCCAATCCAGTACCCCGTCCGTCCACCTATTGTACATCTCGGCGAAAATTCTCCTTCTAGTAATGGGTGTAATTTGTCCCATTCGCCCTTGCACGCAAGTAATCAAAATTCAAATGGTTTATTATTTTTACTTTCTCACTATACTTATAGTATAGAGAAAGTATAGTGATCGCAAAAAAAATAGATGTTGCGATTTTTGTGGAAATATCCGTTTTGGGACTCCCTTAGTCTAAAAAAGTGACTCTATGTGAAAGTATGTCTATATGTATACAAAGCTAGAGAGAAAACTATTCGATCGATTTCAAACAAATTTGCACCAGACATGTCAAGTAGGGCTGTATAGATGCACGAAAAACGATTTTGACAAATTTTGAAAAACAACCCCCTTTTTGGCAACCCCCCCCCAAAAAATCAGTTATTATTTTTTTATAAAAAAAAAACGGCTCTAACGATTTTGATAAAATTTGGCTTATTTGTAGCCTTTAATGTACCCTAAAATATGCAAAAAACCTCATCTTTCTAAAAATTCTCGTTTGGCTAGTAATAATAATAAGAAGAACTGATTTTTGGGCGTTTTATGGCCATAAAGGGGGTTGTTTTTCAAAAATTTTCAAAACCTTTTTTCGTACATCTATAAAGCCCTAATTGACGTGTTTGGTGCAAATTTGTTCAAAATCGATCGAATAGTTTTCTCTCTAGCTAATAATAATAATATTTATTAGTTAATCTCCTACTTTAAAAAAGTACTAAATTAATAATAATACCAAATTTTAGCTAACTAGTTTTAAAGATTTTAATGGAAATTATTTTTAATATATAGAGGTAGTCACTCTATTTTTACAGCAAGTAACCTAGTCGTAGTTTGTTTTATTTTTTATTTAGTACCATTTAAGAAGTAAGTGTAAAGAAAAGAACAAAAATTTATGTTTATTGCTATATGGGTCTTAATTTTCAACTCTTAGACAAACTAAGCTAAATGATAATGCATTACAGTTCGTATTTACCACATGAAACAAAGGTGTCAAACAACAACTCTTTAGATTCATGGGAAATATAACAAATTATTTTAATTGTAAAGGGGCAGTTACCTCCAGTATAATACCCGTTAGATGCAACCATTTAAATTGTGTTTGTTATTATTTCTTTACTATACAACACTTAATAAAATGAATAAGTGCCATATTTCGGCTATCTATATTTGTGGGATGTTACAAAAATCTGTGTTTATGGTTTAGGTGTGGATATTCCATTTCACCCCACAGCAGCACGCGACAAAATGCAAATCTGGTTTACTTTTCTATGTATCGTTTTAGAAATAAATATACAAAATGTCATCTTTCTAGCATTAAGGAAAGTATAATAATACTAACTAGTATCTCATGTGGTCTAATTCGATCAATTTTGATTGTAAAGTAACGAAATTCAACATTTCCCACGTAATGATTTTAATTGAAATTTATTATAAGTATGCAAATTGTTATTTCGTTTCTTGAGGCTAAGAGGAAAAGATTGGTAAAGGGCAAAGAGGAAGCTTGGTGGAATTAATGCTAAATAGCCTGTAGGGTGGTCTGGGACCTAGCGTTAAATTAGTTTTGGGTGATAGAACAACATAAATGCAACTTCAATACACAATTTAAAAATAAATCTACTTTACACATCCACTGAATTTTTTTTCCCCCTAAACTGTACTTTTACCCAAAAATTTTGAATTTATGGGATACTATTTTTATAGCATTTGCTACTCTCAGCATTTTTTTTCATTTTTTACAGAAAGTGATAACTTTACAGTTCTAATGAATTTAATAAGTGATTATGTAGTTTCTAGCTCATTAAAACTTATTTGTCCTTACTTGAAATTTAATTTAGAATACGATGGTATTATTAAAGTTTGATGAATGTTTCCAAATATCCCATAAATTCAAAAATTGTTGGGTAAAAGAAGTACAGTTTGAAAAAAAATAAAAAATTTTAAGTGGATGTGTGAAGTAGATTTTTTTAAATTGTGTATTTAAGTTGCATTTATGTTGTTCTATCACCCAAAAAAATGTTAACGCTAGGTCCAGACATCCTGTATAGTAAACATATAAAATGTCTTAAAAGTAAATAATTTTATAGATTTTTTTTAAGTGGATGTGTGAAATAGATTTTTTAAATTGTGTATTTAAGTTGTATTTATGTTGTTTTATCACCCAAAAAAATGTTAACGCTAGGTACCCCGTATAGTAAACATAAAATGCCTTAGAACTAAATAATAAATTATTCAACTACTAAACGGTACAAAATGTCTTTAAATAATTAAAGATTAATGATAATTCAATTTGAAAGAAATGGAAAAAAACGCTAAGTATTTGTTCTGATAATTTAAAAAAATACATTTTCCCGTCCAGGAAAGGCAAAGGGATATGCTCATACAGCCGTGAATGTCATACAAAATTTAATTGTTTTGATGTCTTTTGTTTGCACAGATAGCGTGTGTAGAAAAATTTAAACCCATGACAGTAGAGTCTGGGGCAGTATAGCGTAAAATGGAGTGGGGGAAGGTCATTGACCTTGGGCCACGCCCCCTTTTTTTTTGGGTGTTTTTTGGGGTTTTTTTTGGGTCCTAACCTAAGCCATTTTTTGGGAATCTTGGATTTTGGGTTTTTTTTTTTTTTGGGGGGGTCCTAACCTAACATTTTTGGATTTTGGGTTTTTTTTGGGGGTCCTAACATTTTTTGGAATTTTTGGATTTTTGGGGATTTTTGAAATTTTGGGAATTTTGGATTTTTAAAGATTTTGGGGAATTTTGAGCCGCCATCTTTTTTTTTTGGCAGCCATCTTGTTTTGTAATAATTAATATTTAATTTAATTTAATTTTTTGCTTTGAAAAAAGTTTGGGTGTCGCCGAGAGTCGAACCGGGTATCACCATGACCCGAGTCCGCAGCGCTAGCGGTTAAGCTAGGCCGACTCTGTTGAGAATCTACTGTTTTGTGAAGTATATAAGTTTACCACCCGTCAGCAACCTTGCATCAGGTGCACGGTGTTATAGTGTCGTCGGGATATAGTATAAATTGTATTATAACAGCCCGAACATTACCGATCGTTCCCGAATCCGACCGAAGGTCACTTAGAGAAATTATTAGCTTTAAATTGTTATAGTACCCTTGTAATATAGTATAAAGTGCATTATATAAACCCGAACACTACCGAATGCCCCCGAGTAAACCCGAATCGGACTTAGTCAAAATAAAGACTTGCAAACCGTAATTAACCGAACGTAAGGCTCTGCCGCAACCCTCGAAATTCGTACTTAGGCGAAATAAAGCTTAGACTAACCATAGGCGTTGCCGCAACCCCTTGTAATATATTTCTACCGGTCTTACCCGAACCAAAACGAAGGACTTGACCGAGCTTAGGCTTCGCTGTACCCCCGAATTATTTTTATGAATGTGTTATAAAGTATGGAAAACCGAGCTAACCCGAACGTAAGGTTCTGCCCGAGTTCAATCGAAGGGCACTTAGCCGAAATAAAACTTTGGCTAAAATTAGGCTCTCCCGCAACCCCCAAAATTCGTACTTAGGCGAAATAAAGCTTAGGCTAACCGTAGGCGCCCCCGCACCCGTGCGTATGATTTACACTATTTCTACCGGTCTTACCACGAACCAAAACGCCGGACTTGACCGAGCTTAGGCTTCGCTGTACCCCCGAATTATTTTTATAAATTGTGTTATAACGTATGCAAAACCGAGCTAACCCGAATGTAAGGTTCGGCCCGAGTTCGACCGAAGGGCACTTAGCCGAAATAAAACTTTGGCTAAAATTAGGCTCTCCCGCATCCTTGCAAACCGCACTTAGGCTAACCATAGGCGCTCCCGCACCCCGTGATATACACTGTTTCTAACAGTCTTACCCGAACCAAAACGCCGGGCTTGACCGAGCTTAGGCTTCGCTGTACCCCGAATTATTTTTATAAAATGTGTTATATTGTACGGAAAACCAAGCTAACCCAAACGTAAAGTTCAGCCCGAGTCCAATCCGAACTTAGTAAAAATTAAAATTTTGGCTAACATTAGGCTCGGCCGTAACCCATGCGTATGATATACGTAACTACATAACAGACCAAAATATAACGTAATGTTTCTAAAAAGTCATACAAGTAGTATTCGGTCTAACTCAACCCCGGGGGTCACCCCTCCCCCAAATTTTGCAACAAAATTTCGAAAAAACGGAAATGTTAATGATTTTAACGGAGGCTTAAGTGCAAACGAATTCTAAAATATATTTCGTACACGCAGGCAGCTATTCAGCACCGTCGTGATTAGAGCTATTTCCCCGCAACGGAATTTCTCCGCAATGGTTATTAATATAAAATTCGCTCAACTCAACGGCTCACCCACATCCCATGCGTATGATATAACTGTTTCTACCGGTCTTTTTCGAACATAAGGCACTGCCGCAACTCTTACAAACCGTAACTAACCGAAATAAAACTTTATCTAACCTAAGGCTCTACCGCACCCTTGTGTATAATATACGTAATTACATAACCAAACTTATTCGAATCCGACTGTATTACTTAACGTTAAAACTTTCTCTAACTAAGTTTCAATATAAATTCTCCATATGTTTGTTGGTAGACACGGCAGCTTAGTAACAATCACGGTTTTAGCTTTTACATTAAAATTATCAATAATTACTCTATGTTGTGTACCGTTTAATAGATTAGTTATAAATAAAATGTCTCTGTTTTATAACGCGTTTCTTTTTACCCGATACTTTACCATTTCTAAGACCTTAGGCTCTGCCGCACCCTTGATTTACATCAAAACTTTCGATAATGATTTTATGTTTTAAATTATTTACTAGCACGATTATACTTAACGCTTTTCCCCGAATTTTGTAGTGTAGCAGCATTCTGAACTTTATCTGACTAACATTTCTGTACATTGTTATAAAATCGACACCCCAGCTAGATGCTGACTAGACATTCCAATAGTTAGCAAATGTAATGTAAATCTTTTACAAATTTGGTGGCCCACACCTATCCGATCTTTTTCGAACTAAAAACTTAGGCTTCGCTGTACTCGTGACTGTTTATACTGTACAAACCCCGCATAGATTGTACTTTGAGGTTATGTTACATCTTCAATTATTATTATAATTACTTGCCCGAACGTAAGGCTCTCCCTAGTCCAACCGAACAACACTTAGCCGAACTAAAAATTTGGCTAAACTAACCTTAGGCTCTGCCACACCCTTGTGTATGATATACGTAATTACATAACCAAACTTTAGATGTAGACTTACACATTCCAAACGAATCAGCAAAAATTTATGTTAGCATGTGTAGAACGCCGAGTCGGCAGAATTGTATCCGTTGTACTGTCTAATGAATTCGCTGATTCTCTACCAGAACGCGCTACCATCGGACGGGTTAATATTTCTAAAACTCTCTACCAGAATGCGCTACCGTCAATACCTTGTAAGAAATAAATTACATTTAAATTCTGTTTTATTATTTCCCCATATTTACCATGGCTGCTATTAATTGCTAGTTTTCAATACACAATGTTGTGCAATAGCCTCTAACACTATTGTACTAAAATCTCGTTACACAGCGTTAACCCAGGAGTCAAGGCGGTCACTGACCCCTAGACATGTACAAAATCCTTGTCACTCTTTTCCAAACACTTTTTTTTT
>JAGFPH010021505.1:222-13295 GCA_018207615.1 Philaenus spumarius | reverse complement strand
CAAAAATACCTAGTATTCAAATATCCCAATAGTTTATGAATTATAGATTAAGAATTGATACAGTGTAATTTCATAAAATAATTGCAAGCACAAGTAAGCTATTTACAAGGTTAGTTTCAGTGTACTCACTCTTCAGAGGTTTACAAAAAGTAATATTATTAACTTGTGTTCTAACTGAGCTAAATTCAAAAAAAAATTACTGGAAGTATAAAATAAATTTTTTTTGTCAGAATAGTCAGCAAACTGAGTATTCGACACATAGTTATTTCACCTAGGCCAAACAAAGTGAGATTGCCTATAATACTTCCAGTAGGTGGAAATAACTTATTCTCCAACGAAGAATCTTCTAAAAAGAGGTTTCGTTGTAGTATATATTTTCATATTCTACTTAAAAAACTAAAGAAAAAATATAATTGGTGAAAATGTTGTAAAATGTAAATTGACAAAGTTATAGAGAAGTATGCTTTTAAATAGAGAAAAAAAGGAATAATGAAAAGACAAAATCAAAAGTTAAATGAAAGTTTGTTCATGGCAAGTAAAATAAGTTTATAAATCATTAACTAAAAATAAAAAGTTTTTGAATTGGAAAGGGTGAGAAATTTACCACTGTTACAGTTAGAGTTAAAAAGGTAAATGGTTTTAAATTAATACAATATAATAAAGAATAGTATTTTTATAAATTCGTGAGCTCTCAGGTTGAAGTAAAAATAATTACTGCGGAAAATTAATTAATAAAAGCACAATGAAATCGGTGACTGCAAGAAGGGTCATCATTCAGAGAATAACGGTTGAAAGCCCACAAAGTCGCGACCACTGGAGTTTTATCAGTAAAGAACATTACATGAATAAATGATCCGATGATGTCAGGTATAAGAAGTAGAAGGGAGGCACAGACGCCAACAGCAGTCTGTAAAATAAATAATTCGACCACGCAGCTGGACCGCTGACGTGAGTTGAGCAAATTTAAAAAATTAAGTTTATATGCCTATGTTTTAGCCTTTCAACCAACAATTTGGGAAATAGGTCTACTCACGAAGGCGTTGAACAGCTATCTGTGTGTACGCAATATATTAGTAGAATTTGTTTGCGCCTAGTGGCCTCGAGAGTTTGCACCACTTGGCTTCGAACCGCGTACTTTTATGGTATTTTACGTTTTGATCGATTTTCGGGGAACCAAGCGAGCTATAAGGTCGCGTAAAAAAAAAAAATGTGCAGAATAACATCCTACATTTATATTGTTAGAAAATCCTCTAAAAAATTTTCATTTTCTTAGTAAAAATCTCAAAAAATAGATACTTTCGGTCAAAAAACGTACTTCCGGTTGTTGGATTTTTTAGGCTAACGAACTCGTCCGAGCCACATAGACAACCAACACGTGTACCAAATTTGGACCAAGTCGGACTTAAAATGAGGCCACTAGAGTGCGAACATATTTATATATGAATTTTAATGACACCCCAAAACGTGTTCTGGGGACCATGATCGGTGCTCATTTGCTACTCCCGCCCTTGGGACTCACTATAAGGGCCACTGCAATAGCTCATTTTTCCTATAAAAATTCGCTAATAATAAAAAGAATTGTTTTATAAGTAATTAATTAGATAACTCTTTAATTTACATATAAAACTAATAGTAGTATGCCAAACTCCTGAAAGTACAAACAACTTAAAATAAGCAATCAAACACCTAAAAACTAAAGAGAAATTTATTACGAGGATTGGTAAGGGAAATTTGGAGAAAATGCCTATATAAGGTCAATCTCGGGGCTCGATGTAAAATAGTCAGTAAAGGGCGACTTTAGGTCATAAAACTTTAGAATAAAAATTGTTATTATTGCATGTGTTTTAAAAAGGCATACGATACAAAAAGGTTTCTCAAGTCAGTTCCAGTGAACTCACGGCTCAGAGATGTATTTAAAATAAATTCTTTTTGTGCAGGGCTGGAGATAGATAGTAAATAAATTAACTGGAAGTTTATTAAAGGGAAGGGAGACCAGTGTTGTTTTTGGAAAGCTGGATAGGCCTAAAAATATTAGATTGCCAATTCTTCCAGTAGGCGGCTGGAACTAATTATTTTGTCAACAGGGGAACCTTAAAGAGAAAAAGACAGTTGTCCGTTGCAAATAACTGGGGTGATGAAATGGTTATGGTATTAAAATCTTGAACTGTTTCGCAACAGTGTTACTGGCATGTTAAGATAATTACTACGACACGTGATCTATGCTCCCTCACAATTAAGCTGCGATTCAGAGATAATTGTTTATGTAATTAGACATGAAGTTGTCAGCCTCCAGACCTAGGGTGCGATTCTTGATTTACTAGCTCTGTCCTTACAAAATTTGAGCAATCAATAAAGGTAAGTACTAAATATTTAAACTTCCCAAAAAATCTGTACAATATAATTCTACAAATACAATAATAGTTCAAATACTGGTATAACATTAAATATAGCACTTATATTTATTTTTAAAATTACGTTTATTATTTCGCTGTTAATTTTTCAAGAATGTGTTTTTTAATATTTTAATCAGTGATATACAACATGCAGAATTCAAAGACTATATTTTTATAGGGTTTTAAACTAGTTTCGTAAGTAGCCTATTTTCGCTGGGTTAAGATGACGGTTCACAGAAAGTTGATCAAATTATATATTATTTCAAAATACGTGATTGAACGTTAATAATCAATTATTCTTCTGGTTAGATCCAAGATTTCATAAAGAATCTCCCATTACTTCTTCGCAAATGCTGAAGAGTTTAAATAATGTCTCAAACCTCAGATGTTTCCAGATGTTTGGATTTTTCTATTTTTTACTTTCTCCACCCTATACGTAGTATATGGAGAAAGTATTGTTTTCGTAAAAACGTTCGAATTTGAATTTTCAGTTGAATTATCTGTTTTGGTGCTCCCAGAACCCCAAAAAATTGTTTAGTGCAACTATCTGTGTTGGTGCTCCCTGAACCCAAAAATATTTTTAGTGGAATTTTTTGTTTTGGTGCTCCCTGAACCAAAAAAAGTGTTTTTAACGTGGTGTCTGTCTGTCAGTGTGTCAGTATGTATTCACGACCAGAGGGGACACTATTGGTCCGATTTTCATGAAATTTGGTATGTAGGTACTAAACCCTAATATCTCCAGGCGTTTTTTTTCATTTTTTGGAATTTTTAATTTTTAAGGGTAATTTACCCCTAAAAACCAATAAAAAACTACAAAAATGCAAATTTCTCAAAAACGGCTCTAACGATTTTGATCAAATTTTCAGTATTTATAGTGCTTAAGATGCCAAACAAAATGACACCATCCGCTTTTATCAAAACTTCGGCGTTTCATAATTATGGGGAAATGTTAAAAAATAAACAAGTTTATGTTGTCAATCTAGCATCACGGCAACGGCCGCAAGGGATAGCACAACGGTAGAGAAGACGGCCAGTAATTCAAAGGTCGCGCGATCGAATCCCGCCTGGGACAATAACTTTTTTATACGATTGACGTAGGTAGAATATTATTTTTTTGTTTTGTTTTCATTTGAAGAACTTTGATTCCATAATAAGAGCTTTAATTAGATATGTAAAAAACAGATTCAGATTATGGATCACAGATTTTTAACACATTTGAGTAGTTTCACAAATGTTGAAAATGGTAAAGGGTTCAAACTGTGTTTAATTAAAAAAAAATTTTAAATCGACAAATTCTCGAACATTTTTTATTTTGCAGAACACTTTTAAATACAAACAAAATTCTAGTGGGATGAAATTTTAAGCAGTTACCTATAAAGTTATAGGTTAACTGTTTATGGTAGTTTTTAAAGAGATGAAAATGTACAACTTATATTCCTCTTTCTTTAACAACATTTAATTTTATATACATTAGTTTAACATACTATGTATTATGATACTCTAAAATTATAGTATGCATCATAAAGACAAAATAATTTTTTTGTAATAATTTACAGATATAAAAAATTATCACTAATGTAAAATATCAATACATAATATCAGACATAATCACAATTTTTAAGTGTCAATGCTAAAGAAATCAAAACTAATTTTATTACAATATGAAATCTAGAGCACCGGATATGCTTATAAATAACTTTTTAATGTGTTACTTACCGCCAGCAATCCTTTTTTTTTAAGTTTTTTCTTCAATACATGTATTTCACGACACGTGTTTCGGAACTTAGTTCTTCCATCGTTGGGTGGTCAAAACACATTTAAAAATGTTTAACACAATTTATAAAAAAAAACATATAACACAAACGACACACGCGCACAAATAAAGTTCAAAACATGTTAGTAGGCTGACGCTGTACAGTGTCCTGGTGCGTTATCAGCTGATGTCTACTTCCTATTTAGCTGGCTTATTAGCTCGAAAGTGGGGGTTGCATCGAACTGTTTTTTGTAATTTAGCAATTTGTCCGATGACAGAAACAAAGTATAATTTATAACAATTTGTCTAATTTTATTATAAACAAAGTATAATGTAAACAATATGTTTTCGTAGTAAGCCTAATATTATTTATTTACCAAAATCTTCACATTTTCATGCTACTTTACTACAAACAATAAATACTTTACTACAAAACATCATTATTTACTTTAAAAAACACATATTTCTCTTTTCCGTCACAACATAAAAGAGTAGTTCTCTTCGCATTCAACTTAACCTGTTATGTGGAACTAATAATTAACTTTTGCGTTTGTAAAATTACCATAAATTTTTAATAATTAGTTTTAAATTTATAAATGCTTTCATAAAATAATGATCATCAACTCAGGACATGGTTTGTCAGATATGTTTACTAGCATGACATATATAATGAAACGCCAACAAATCTAGACGAGTCAACAACAAATACCGTTTCTGTCATCGGCATACATTAATTACAATGGAAATTCATGGAATGAGGTTACAGTCGTAAAATCAATAATTTTTATGACTAAAAAGTATATATTCATACAATATATTTTTAATTGAGCCTAAAATATTGAAAAAACTTTGAATACTTAATACATAATACTTTTGTATTTATGATACAGTTATTAGTCAAGTAACATACAAGTTTATTGTTGTAGTTCCAAACACACACGTTTTACGTCGTACTAAAAATATTTTGAGATATTGCATTGACGATATATGCAATGAGAGAACAAAAGCAATGTTATTCAATATATGTAGTTACAAATTAATTATATAAATAAGCTGGATGCCAGTAAACCTTATAAACTGTAAAATACATATACAACCTCCCGTGTGCAGTTCATTGACTCTTCTATTCTAGCATACTAAAATTCATATAAAAATTTGCATATAAATTCTAGCATGATTTTTAGTTAATTTTTTTAGTTTTTAACCACTGAAAAAATTTAAACTGATGGACGCTACTTTAAAGTCATCTCAGGCCTTTTTGGAGGAATATTATGACTAAACGGATAGTAAGAGCCCTGCAAGTTTGGTCCTGTGGATTGTATTTCCATTTGTACTTCCCGAAAATTAACTGTTACTGAAAATCATGATTTTCGTCCTTTTTATAAGTATTAAGAAAAATTTGTAATCAATACGTTATATTTCAGATGTTCAGGATAATTTTTACCTGAATTAATTACAACAGTTAAAACTCGAACAAAGTTTTGTATGACAGTAGTATGCGAGAGCGAGAGTAATACTTACTTACACTTGTTAAAAGTCAAAACATTTATTAACATGTAAAAAGACCTATGTTTTTACCTGCAAAGAAAAAGAATCAAGATTGAAAAATCTTGCCAGAGTTTTAAATTACAGAAGAAGTAAAAAAATATTGGAAACCCCTTAAATTGAAGCACGTAAATATAAAAAGGAAAAATAGTATAGAAATTTAGTGAAGAGAGAAATATAATATGTCAACGATAGAGCTTGTAGACCGGCCCAAATTTCTACTTTTTGAATTGGCAAATAAAGATTTGGCTGAAGCATGAGTAGAAAGAGAAATTGAAATTTTGATTGTAATAGTTGATATGAAGTAAACATAGACCATGAGATTTTGGTTGAACTTACAGACAATGACTGATTAAAGGTTTTTATAAAATTGATGATGAGGTTGAAATTTAACAATTTGGAATGATAAGTTATTTTAGGTTTTATTATGAAGATTTGGTTCATATTAACCAACACAATAATAGAATTTTTTAATAATAATGAATTGTATAATTAATTAATTAGAGCTCCAAATTATTTACTTTTAATTTTGTTTTTTACAATACTTCCATTATTAAATATAATTGAGTTTACCAATAATAATTTTCATTTACAAAAATGTATTCGATTAATTAAACTTTTTAATTTTGTATTAGGTTTTGCAATTTTTACAAGTATTTATAATTGGTTTTATGATGAAAATTAAATAACCGTAATATTACGAATTACTTTTAAAATCATATATATTGTACATATTTATTATTTTTAGTCACCTTTCAAAGGAGATTTAGAAATACTCATGAATTAGCTAATTCCGCCAGTATTGAACAACACTCCTAAATTCTTAAATGAACCGAAGTTTGGTATTATATTAAACATATTTACCATTTCTTCTTAAACTGTATGTTACATGCTATATTATGTAACATAGCAGATTCAACAATACACTCCCATAGTTTTGTTTCCAATGAATACGAGTGGGTAATACAATCGTCTTTCCAAAACTTACAACCCACCACACACTTTCCGTAACACCAATCTTCACAATTTGATTAAATAATGTTTTTTGTTTTTTTTTTGTCTTTCAAATAACAGAGATTACTTTACTCATAGTTCTATGAATACATCAAATTCAGTGAAAGTATATTGTCTAACTTGTAAGTTCATTTTGCAGGAATAATATAAATTTCATTGAGTAAATTGTACAAATTTTCGTATTAATATATTACGTTTTATAATAGTATGAATATAATATTTCATTAAGATTATAATATTATGTTACTGCTACGAATCTTAAGACTATGACATTATACTTATGAATGTTGAGTTCAAATGTGTTTACTACGAAATAGGTCTTACCACATAACTCCATTTAAAGATCTGAACAACATCTTAAATTAAAGGTGTGATCTTGCATCTCTGTCTCGTTTTTTTTTTTGTGATTTAAATCCACATCTACTGTACAGTCTTACAGAATTTTGATTTATGAAGAATTTTATGAAAAGGAAGTATTTGAGTAACGTTTTACCTGAAATATCATTTGTTCACTTCAAACCAAAAGAGGACTGAGTGGAGATTAATGGACTGTCTGTTTCTATTTTCTGTAGGATAAAGTAATAAACGCCAACTCCATTTTCTTAGAGGAAGACGACTTTATCTCTTGAAAATGTGTCCTTATATTAATAAAAAACACTGAACACATCACCAAAATGTGACATTGAGCTACTCTCATAGTAATAATATGTACACACACAGTATACAAATTAATTTGTTAACTGTTAATTTGAATCGTTATAAGTAATATTATGTTTATTATTAGACTTCTCACAAATTCAAGAAATTAATCTGTATATCTATATATGTATAATCCAGTGTCGCGGAATTTGTCCGCGATGAACTCCGAAACTCCTCAACCGATCTTAATGAAATTGTTTTCAAAATGTGTGAGTTATTCCAATTTAAAATATAGTATAAGATAGTTTGCATCAGGATCATTTTTTAATGCAAATTTAATATTTATATAAAAATTAATTTAATTTTCTTTTCTTTTTTTTTGTGTCCAAGTCACTAATTGTATATCAATTAAAGTGTAATTATAAATTACCTTAATTTGCTCCGTCTTGTGACTTCTGTTGTATTGTAATCAATGCGCGTTTCGGAGCCGAAACTCCATCCTTAGTTATTATCTCCTCAGAGATCATTAAAACATTCACGTTAAAAACACATAAAAGCTATATATTAATCATATTATATTATTATTAATTGATACGAAAAACATTTTCAATTCTATTATACTTAAGTCAATGGGATGATATGGGATAACTACCCGTAAAATTAAATCAAGTAATAGCGAAACATTGCCAAGTTCATTATGTTTTTTAATATTTTAATTAGTGATACAATTTCAATACAACAAAATAAAATATACTCCATTCAATGGAAATTAATTAGTGAGTGGTAAAACGTCTTACAAACAAAAAATATAGTCCTCACTTATAGTGAAATTAAAAATTTGTATCTTTAGTAACAAATTAATTGCTCTGAAACAGTGTACACTTAAAATTAAACAAATGTCTTCTATGGCTTGTGATTAATTGCATTCTTAATCATCAAAGGTTAACTTATACCAATATTAAATACATACAGTTGTGTATTTGTATGTATTTATTTTATAAACGAAATGTGTACTTAATAACGTACACTCAAACAATCAATTATACGAAAATAAAAACCTAAAATATCTAGATGATTCAAAACCACTATAAAATAAACTTTAAAACATTCATAACTGACTTAAGAGCTTCAATTAATATTTTCTAACAAGTGGAAAAACTATATATCAGATACTTACCTACACAAAATGTGATGTTCGAGATTGTATAATATTAAAACTATATTATACATGTAATTATTTATTGATACATTAGTACAAATCAGTTAACTAAATGTACATTCATTTTCATAATATTGTTTAAAATATCAATAGTAATGGAAGTTATATTAATTAGTTCAATGTTTACAAATAATGAATTACCTAAGTGGAACTTATTTGCCAATTCTTGGTTCATCTTTACTAACATTTGATCTAAATGAAGTTTTTAAAACCAATTCCTGGATTAAGATAACCATATACAAGTAGTCAGATAAACGCGATTAAAGCTATACTAAGGGGGAAAATATTATGCTGACATCTAATTCCAACAAAATTATTCATCAAGTAACAGTTGTCTGTTATACTAAATATTACAATAATAACTATTAATAATTTGTCAAACTAAATTTAAAATAGCACAAACTATCGATAAAATCATATAGGATGGCGCGTAGGGCGGGTAGTGCGAGTGAGACAGAGTACCTATCCCACCACACTTCCCCTCCTAAGTTTAGGCGGAGCATTGTACAGTTAACCCTAGTTATGTCGGCTTACAGTATTTACTTTATGTTATCGAGACATTTTAAATAAAACATGTACTAAACACGCTTAAAATACGATTTAAATTAAAGGATATTTTATAACTAATAAAGTAGTTTATTATAAATTTACTATAGATATAAGTAAATAGAAAAATAGTATATATTTACATTACATTAAATAATTTACTGTCAACTCTTCAAGTAGTTTCTTATGAATTTAGTATAGACATCAAAAAAACAATATATTTACATTACATTAAATTATTAACTATCCCGCTCTTCAATTCAGTTAATTATTATAAATTAACTATAGATATAAGAAAAAGAAAAAAACAATACGTTTACATTAGGCTATTACCTGATAATATTGGTTGCGCTTATTTGCAAGCGATTTGTGGACAAACCAAACATCTGACTGAAAAATGTTTGAAATAAAATATGTAGATCAACTAATTTTCTACAACTTTGCCGCTGGAAGTTTCTTTCTACCCTAAAAATATAAAAAGTTTACGCTTTACTACTTTTTCATGTCCCGATTAAAAAAATCGAAGTATTTCTTATTGTATAAATTCCGTACATTTACTAAACTGGAAGAAGATATTTATACTGTTAGTTGCAACATATCACGCAGATTACAAATATATAAAATTTGTCCTATTTAAATAATCCTAGTACTGTGCAGAAGCTTGTAATTGAAAGCGCGTCCAATACAAAAAATTGTTCGGCGGCCCTCTAATCGATGGATTTGACACAGACTGTATTTTTCTTACAAAACGTCAAAGACTGGTGTTGGAGGGAGAAGGGCATTACTGCTTCTGCGCAAACCACGCGCCATCCTAAATGGTACTACCTATACTAGACTACTACATGAGTTATTAATAACCGCAACATGTTATGGTTCACTAATTGTTCCAGACTATATAATTTATTCAATGGATATTTAAAGGCTGATAATTAATTTGGTTTCGTGGACAAACAAATTACCTCAATCACAGATCAGTAGCTTATGTTGTAACTATTCCAAAAACAATTTGTTTCAATTTAAATAAATTGAATATCCCTATGTGAACATTTAAATTATTATTTTATTATTAAGATTAATTTATAGTAAGTTATATAGAATAATAAACTACATGACATAATAATAAATAAATCATAAATCAATAGCTTAAATGTGCATCACTATTCTCCAAGTAGTATGCATACCTGTTTTACACTACCTGTCCATACTGATCACAATTATTTATTTTTTTTTTTTTTTTTGTAATATTGTTTTTGGAGGATAAGGGCAGAAAAATATGAATACATAATCGGAATAAAACTAGCCCTTAAGTTGATTGAAAAATGTATCGTCTAGAAAAAAAACTAATAATAATAATAAAATATACTAAAAATTACTAAAAATAAATAAATAAATGTTATATACTATAACGTAAGATAAAATTTATCTTTTATAACTCAAAGTCTTTTAAAATTAAACATAATGACAAACAATTTTACTTCTTATCTAGATTCGTTACAAACTGGCATCCGTATACTTACATATTTTGGTTTTTGTATTTTTAATTTACTTTACTACTATGTTTTTAGTCGTGCTAAATGTATTTTATTTTGTATTCACATTAATGATATGAATGAGGGTATTACAATAATTATCTTAATTCGTAAAACATTTTATTACAATAAAATACAGATTTTAAATTTAAGTATTTAAAATTAAATATAATATTGATATCGTAAACTTATAATGAAATAAAATACAACAAGTGTAAATGTCATTCCAAATTTCTTAATTTAAGTATCATTAGTTAAGTTTACATAACTACGTATGTGAAAAGAAAAATGTCCATCAATATCCGAAAACTTAATTCCAAAGTACTTTTCACTAGATCCTTGATAAAATTATTTTCCTCACATTATTTTGGGTTTGATTAAGCAGCTGGAATATTTAGTCTTTAAACCACGTTTTAAATTATCGGCTCTATAATTCTTATGTAAAATTGTTTCAAACTTGTGGTATATAATTAACATTTGATATGTACTTGGTAATTAAACATATAACACTATATTGATTAAACAAGAATAATTGCAAGTTGAGAATAATTTTATTGTGGTATTTGTTTTGAATGCAGTTGAGCGTATTTGAAGTGCAATTAAATTCTGCCTGTCAGAGTCTAATATAGCTCCCAGGGTGTTTCCATTGTAGGAGGTACAAAAAGTATATTATTTTTAAATTGTGTTATTGGAGGTATGTTAAGCCTATTGACCATCGTATGACAATTCAAATAAGCATATTAATCTTGAAGTAAAATATAAATATTGTGTATGCAATCCTCTATCGAATAGTTGAATTTACTATTTCTAGCTATAGGTTCGCATGATAACATTTATATTAAAAACGTGAATTTGAACACAACAGTTTATAATTATTTAATAAAACATCAGTAAGCATTACTAAATAACACCAGCCTAGTTATCATAAGCATTATCATCTTCTTTTAAAGTGACGTACATTACTTTTTGTTTTGTACCAGTGGTTCATTTATTTTTGATTTTATTGTTAATTTTGAGAAATAAATTAATATTTGGGGTTTTATTTTCCTAATTCCTAATTGTATGTTTATGTTCCCAATCATTCCTATTTCCACTCTTAATTTTTTGTTTCTTCAAAAAATCCTAAAGTATGGAATCTTTTTTACTTCCTCGAAAAAACATCACTTCTAAATCTGATCCCACCTAAGCCAATATAACCATTCTACTGTACTTCTTTCCTTGCCATGTATCTCATATAGGGTTACGGGCATTGAGTCAATTATAATTAATTAGCAACTATATCTTAATATATCCCATTGAAAAAGGTAATTGTTCCTATTTCTGCCCATATCCTTTGTTTTGTCTATAAAATATGTATCTATTACAATATATTCTATCATTCTTACGTTCCCTATGACCTCGTCATATGTACAATTCTATGCATTGGTCCCAGTGTTTCTCAATTTCTTTAATTAATTGATAATTATATGCTAACCTTAATAATTCCTCACTGTCCAATCTCAGTAACCTCCCCCAGTACATGATCGAGTACAGCAGGCCATATATTTTAAAGTCCTTTCTTAGTGCTCCTCAAACGCCTATGAGCAATATTTGTAAAAAATTTGACATTCTTATGTGATATGGTTTTTGAGATATACAACAAACAATATTTTTAGTTTTGGAGTGGTTTCAACCCTTAGAGGCTAAATATTTTAAAATCCTTTCTTAGTGCGCCTCTAACGCCTATGATCAATATTTGTACAAAATTTCATGTTCCTATGTGATATGGTTTTTGAGATATAGAACAAACAATATTCATGGTTTTAGGGGTGGTTTTAACCCTTAGAGACCAAATATTTTAAAGTCCTTTCTTAGTGCCCCTCAAACTCCTATGAGCAATATTTGTACCAAATTTGACATTCGTAGGTGATATGGTTTTTGAGATATAGAACAAACAATATTTATGGTTTTAGGGGTGGTTTCAACCCTTAGAGACCAAATATTTTAAAATCCTATCTTACTGCGCCTCTAACGCCTATGATCAATATTAGTACCAAATTTCACGTTCCTATGTTTTTGAGATACTGTGATGAGTCAGTCAGTGGTATTTTGCTTTTATATATAGACTAGCTGACCCGTACGGCGTTGACCGTGGTGGTTGGTATTTTCAGTCTTTTTAACGTAATTGTATTCTTTTAAAGTGTTCAGTAAGTGAGTGGTATTTGGCTTTTATATATGTAGATCTTAAATAATAAAAGCACTATTGTCATAATAATAAAAGATCTGAAATTATGATTTTAGTAACTTTGATCCCCCCAGCAAACCCCTCCTAAAATTTCGAAATTCTTCATACCCTTTCTTAGTGAGCACCGATGGCCCTAGAAGAAGCTACATACCAAATTTCATTCCAATCCGTTTGGTAGTTTTGAAGAAATCGTGATTTAATAACTTTGATC
>JAGFPH010021502.1:170-13298 GCA_018207615.1 Philaenus spumarius | reverse complement strand
AAATGAATATGAATAAAATATTATTTTCAAATATATACACACTATACTATTTTTAAAAACCCATCTGAAAGAACTTAATACAGACAAAAAGAAGAAACATTTTTCAAATAACTCAAAACTAACTACACAAACCAACTTTCCTCTATGTATAAAAAAATGTTCTTGGGTTGTCTTAATGGTTGGCAATATCATTTTAAATAAGCTAGTAAGTTAATTACACATTTCATAACCAGATCCCTATTTATGAACATTATTAGTACAATTGAATATAGAAAGTAAATAAAGCCACATATAGGCGATATAATTTTTGTGAGTAGTAGGCCCCTATAAAAATTCACTTTTAAGAAATAAGGTCAACTAAGAACTTAGGACTTCTTGCTACTTTGGTTAAATTGCTACGGTGGAACAGTAATTTGTTGTTAGTTTACTGTAAAAATCTTACATTTAAAAGTTAAAGGCTACAAAAAGTATAAACTGAATGAAACAAAGTTTAATAAGATCCAAAATAGAATAGCCTATTGCTGTTTTTTGAATGGTCTTGCAGCAGTTAATATCCTTTTCTTGTTGTAAGAAATTATAAATAATATGGGAATGTTTATTATGGGAGTATTAAAAATGTCAGTTAACTTTATATGCATATTTATTAAAATATATAATTTGTTTGCTAAAAACTATTTGTGTGAGCCAAAAATATCTAGGCTACATAGGCCTATTATTATTATTTTTACAATTGGATAAAAAGAAAGCTGTTTAGTCCATGTCTATGAATATTGAATCATTTCGACATGCTGCTGGACCAATGACATTGTAATTTCTAAAGTAGCAATGTCCTAAATAAACTTAAAAAGTTAGATAGCTTTAAGAATTAGGCACAAAGGATTAAAACAGATGCTCGAATACAATTTGTGCCAATTTTATGAACTATCGTTGTTGAAATATTATTTAAAATACACTGACGAAAGTCAACAAAAGAATATGATGTCCGTATATTATTAGAGGTAGTTTTATAAAACGCTGGTATTAAAACGCAATTAAATATACAACTGGCAAAAATCGATGCCAGAATAAAATGTGTGCCAATTTTATGGACTATCATTGTTGAAATACTATTACAATGACGAATGTACGCAAAAGAACACGACGTCCGAATATTATTAACGCTAATTTTATAAAAAGCCGGTATTAAAACGCAATTTAATATACAACAGCTTATGTCCGTAAAAAAGTTGATGCTCGAATACAATTTATAAAAATTGTATGAACTTAAAACTATTGGAATATTATTTAAAATACAATGACAAATGTCAGAAAAAAAGAATACGAAGTCCGAATATTATTAGCACTAATTTCATAAAACGCAATTTAATATACTACAGTGTATGTCCGCGAAAAACCCTATACTCCCGAGAACAATAATTTGTTCTTATTTCTATCAAATACCGGTGTTAAAATTAAATTTTAATTTGAATTACAACCGCTAGGTCTGCCAAAAGATTATTTAAATGACACTTGTAAAATTCGGAAAAAGTGGAAATTAAATGTCGCTATTAGCGGGAATAAATAACAAGTAAAACAAATGCACTTCGTCGGGACTCCCACAGGAAACATAAATCACGGGTAACTTTTAATCCCGAAAATGTTCAAAATGTTTTACCCGAACTAAAATAAATAGAATTGTTATACTAAAATAATTACGCCAAAGCAAAACTTAGAATCGAGACGTCTCTGCAGAATGGAGACGGTCTTGACCAAATAATGTCTTATTATGCTTACTGCGTAGTGCGTATCTATGATACATCACTGCTCTTAGCGCATGCGCATTATAAAAAGGTATGTTTTTTTCGTATCACTTCTCACTCTCACGTTCTCACAGATTCCGTGTTTCTAATATGCAAAAGACGTTGTAAACCAAATAAAAAGTTTTAATAATGTCGATAGTAACTCAAATTGAGTAAATATAATAAATAAGATAAAGAACATTTGTTTTTTATGTAAAATAAATGAAATATTCTTTTAACAAAAATAACGAGTATCCGTAAGACCGTAAAACATCAACGGATTCCGTAAATCTTACGGATAAACCATAAAAGTTGGCAGGTATAGAAACGCCCATATATGCAAACGCCCTTGAACGTATGCCCTATAATAAAATACAAATCTCAATAATAGACGACAAAAATTGGATAGACAACAACCTAAAATGGCTAAAGCACAACTTACCTTTAATTGGTTCTTAAATTTGAGGCAGAAATTGCTGAATCCTTGATTGTTTTAAATTTTGGTAAACACAATAGGCATTTAAATGTTAAACTATTTCCCTCCCTTGTTATTTGTTCATAAAAGTTTAAAATGCCTGGCCACAATAAAGACATAATAAAATTGAAATAAAAAATAAAAAAAATAAAATACTTCTACACTAGACCTAACCTCACTTTTAAAAATCACTAACTCACTAAATAAATCTAAACTGTGAATCACTAAAACAGGGCAAAACAACTAAAAAACTTATACAAAATTAAGAAAACTATCCAACTGTAATGCCATGCGTATACCCGAGAGATAATTGAATGACGCTGATGGGCGTGTTGACGGAGTTGTTTTGTTTGTTTCCGTTACCGTTAGTTCTATCTTTCTTTAGACACACCATCCCTTCCGGCCGGCCAATAAGCAATGGCAATAACCTAAACTAAGGAATATTGAATGTTGTCTCGCCAGGCCACCCACCTTGCCGGCATTTCCATTGTGACGAATCTTTCCGGGCGTCCGCAAAATTAACTGAAGTTAGTTTTAATCGTTACCCATATTTTAACGATTAAAGAGTTAAAAGTTTATCAGTTTTAAAAGTAACGATTAAGTTAAAAGTTACTCATATTTTTAACGATTAATTTTAATTGTTAATTTTTTTAATCGTTAATCCCAAATCTGATCCTTTCCTACGAGTAGTTTATTTCCCCTCTGTATTTTGTTTTAGCCGGTGTCAAACTTTGTAAATACAAGTGTCATTATGAGTGGAAAGAGAAAGCGTGTTGTTTTATCATTAAATCAAAAATGGGAAGCAATTATACGATTAGAAGTAGCTGATTCAATAAGAAAAGTAGCAAGTGATTTAGGTGTTGGGGAAGTGACTGTCGGGGATTGGAGATGAAATAGATCGGAAATTGAAAAGTGGGTAACTCAACAGTATTCAAATAAAAAAGAAGCTAGACAATCAATAAAAAAAAGTGAGCATAAAAAAACTTTAGAGGAATTATTTTTGTGATTTTTATTACTGTATCTTACAGTATCCAATATCTTTCATTTGAGTACATAATCAAAACTTCTTTGTTTATTTAAAACTATATTACTTAAAGCCAAATAAAATAGATTTTGAACTAAGAATGGCACCAATTCAAGCTATAATTATGTTATTTAGCATAATTATGTTTTTAATAAACTTACCAAACATAATCTATCTCTTCTTCCTCTTTTATATAATCGTCGTCGTCATTTACATCAATATCATTCAAATCTTCCTTTTTTATCAGATTTACTAATATATTTTCTTCCTTTAAAATATCAGAAGTAAATCTCAGGACATCTGTTGAATCAAAACAAGCTTTTTCTTCTTTTACATCATTTATCATTCCACTTTCCTCCTTTATCTCATCAATACAACTTGGTTCTTCTATCAGCTCAAAAGATACTTCTTCCTTTATTACAATTCCGCTAAGCTCTTGTTTGATATCTTCTGGCTTTAAGTAACTTTCCATTATTAAAAACTGAAACAAAATTAGGTAAATTAGTAAAATGTGTAATATTATTTAACAAAATAATAAGAATATAATTATTATTCATTGTTTTTGCTAAATTTACTTGAATTTGTTTTGATATTACTTTTTTTAAAGTTAGAGAGACGCTCGTGCGTTAAAACTTCTCACATTCTAGAAACAGTTGATTGTATGTATTGCTCTCTTTGCAATATTATATGCAGATAATAATATATTTTGTTAAATGATTCAATCGTCTTTGAGGTTAGAAATCATTTAAAATTTATGTATTTGTACAATCCTTTTACTTTCTCACTATAATCTATAGTGATCGCAAAAAAAAATCGATGTTGAGATTTTTTTGGAAATATCCATTTTGGGACCCCTGAGTCTAAAAAAGTGGTTCTTACAAATGTCTGCCTATATGCATACAAATCTAGAGAGAAAACTATTTGATCGATTTCGAACAAATTTGCACCAAACATGTCAATTAGGCCTTTAACTTATAGATGCATGAAAAACGATTTTGAAAATTTTTAAAAACAACCCCCTTTTTGGCAAAAAAATACACCCAAAAAATCAGTTATTTTTTTATAAAAAAACAGCTTTAACGATTTTGATAAAATTTTGTTAAAAATTTTTCAAAACCTTTTTTCGTGCTTCTATACAGGTCTAATTGACATGTTTAGTGCAAATTTGTTCAAAATCGATCAAATAGTTTTCTCTCAGCTAATAATAATAATATTTATTAGTTACTCTCCTACTTTAATGTATCCCCTCTTCTACTTTAATACAATTATAAAGTATCAGTGAATTTGTTTAATAATTTAAATATGTTTGTGAAAAAGTATGTGCCAGTTTCTGGTACCGTTTATTTGTTTATAATTCATTCTACATAGCTAAGAAACAAATTAGGCCCAGAAACATAAAACTATATTTTAAACTTTCTCGGACTCTTGGTCTGCGTTATTGCTATTTTATCATAAAAGTTTTAACTTCTATTAATATATAAATATAGGAATACTAACGGTGAAAAATTGAGTGAATTGTTTTCAAATGAACAGTAATATAGTGTTGTCTAAATGACTGGATTTAAAATACTTGTGATTAAAATCAATGATTTAAGTGGGCCTATGATTAAAATGTGTGATCTTTAGTTTTGTTTTCCAAAATGTATTTCAGGTCTTTGAGTAAAATATTAAATTACAGGCTCTGTACATTAACCATGTTGAAAACACCTAACGGCATGGACTCAGTTAGATATAGTTTGTAGGCCTATGTGATTTCTTTTGAAGAGCAAAGTAAACAATAAGAATTGAAAACAATAAACATTGATTCAAACATATAACAGCTGATTTCGTCCATTACCTTTAACCTTTTCGCTGCGTAAATCGACTACAGTCAATTTGAGATTTTTACCGTTCACTGCGTAAATCGACTTCAGTCCACAACGTTATAAAAACTTTTCCTTTGGCTGTGTAAGTCGATTATAGTCCCAACTGAACAGAAATAATGTTATTTAGCCTCAAGTAGGTGCTGCTCCCTGTTTCTAAGCCAGTGAAACTTTGTAGTATCACATGTTTTTTGTTGACATTTGACGTTCCAACCGGGTGTTTAGTGAAGGTTATATTGTGGTTGTAATGATTTCCATTGCTTTTATGTGTGTGTTTATGATAATATTTAATTTTATTTCTAGTATATATTGCACGTGGATATTTGTTTTACATAATTATTAAAGTTCTGAAGTTATTTAGTGTTGGCTTAAGAGGCCTATTTTCTTATAATGTAAGTACTGTATTGGTGATTAATTCTAACCTACTTTATATTGAATGAATATTTAAAATAAAACAAATACTCTTTTTAAACATTTTAAAGTATTCACAATAACAAAATTATTATTACAATATTCCATTATAGAAACAAAATTTATTGACATTATTTCAACTTCAAGAAAGTGTAATTTCTGTGTGTTAGCTAGGCTAGAATTATATGTTACTGTATCTTTGCTACATATTACACAATTAATTATTAATTTATGCTTATAAATGTTATCTTATACATGTTTTAATATTAAACTGTTGTAGATTTAATATTTTCATTGTTTTTTATAGTAAATATTATTTAATGTGAGTACTTAAAAATATTTAACAATTTATTAAATTTCCATGTTTTTAGGGCTGAAATCATGTTTTTCACACATACAAAATTTTTTTTTAAATGAAAATAGTAGTATATATTAATGCAAGAAATAGTAATAAAAAGATATTTAAGTAAAATAACCTTAATTAAAAAATTAAAAATTTCACTCATAATTGCAAAATATAGGGAGCTGCTTGGATTTTAATACACAGCGAAAAGGTTAATGCTCCAGAAAATTTAAATGAATATTAAAACGTATTCAGCTAATATACAGTATAATACACAAGCTTCTACTTGATCCTTATGCTAGGTATTAATACAGTACAAGCACTTGCACGCAGACTGTCTATGACGTGAGCGACAGAGAGAGTAGAAACGATTCTCTGTTTTCTTCTCGCACTACGCAGATTCTCTTACTAAGTGGGAGAAGAGGAAGCATTTAACTTTTCATCTGAGCTAGGCCTACCAAGGCTAGAGAAATTTCACTTCAAACATGTGTTATACATTTTACAAAGGAACTTTTAAGATTACAGGAAAAGGTAAAGCAATGAAAAAAGGCGAACATATGTCCAAGGTACATGAACAGTGCACCAATATTAAGTCTGGCTAGTGGTTGACGGTTCTGTTCTTTTTGCCCGTTGAAAACGTACTGTCCTTTGAAAAAAAAGTACAGTTTGAAAAAAAACAGGTTAAATTATTGGTCTGTTACTATTTAGAATGGATTGTTTTAATGTAGTATTATTATCGTTTTGTTGCATGCTTTTAAAAACAACACTTCTATTTAGTACTTTGTTAAAACTATTGGTTATGTAATGTAAAAACTAAGTTAAATTCAAATTTCTTATTACTTTAGCGACATATTTTAAGGTATTTCATAGTTTTATTAATATTTTGGGGAATAAATTTTTGAAATACCGTACCCAAAATTTTTTCATATAGGCCTAGAAATAAAACTGTATATGCCTATATTTATTGTAAAATAACAGAAAAAACTAAAATACATGACACAATACAGTAACTAAACGCAATAATCATTATAAGCAAACACAAATTAACGAATGTTGTAATAATAACAGTTTACTCAACAGCCTAAAACAAGAAATGCTTTTAGAAACAATGAAAACCCGTTTTCAGTCAGAAGAAAAAAAAGATCACTTTAACACTTGTTCTGAACAAAACCTTGTTTCTAAAGAAAACACTTCTTTAAAATCAGTTTGAAAACTAAAAATAGGTTGAAGACCATAGATCAAAATCATATTGGAGAGCTCAGTGGAAGGTAGGAAAACAGTTTGTTCTTTTCAAACACATTAGGCTACCGTTCTTGTACCCACCACTAATTCTGGGTAAGGTTGTAATTCGAACAAAGGAATGAGAGAGGAATGACTCCATAGTAACCTCACTTAGACGCTCAGCATGGACAATAACGGCTCATCAGGGGTTTGCTGTGTAGTAGGGTGGTTTGAAAAAAACGTTTTTCCGATATCGAAATCCCATTACCACTCAAAAGTTGCAGTTTGTTACCCTAAATTCAGGAAAAATAATTTTAAAATTCTAAATTGTCATCTTTAGTTTGCGCATGTAGCTTAAAGTTTGAAAAAAAATATTTTTTGTTAAATTTTTAAAAATTTATATTTTTCTTTACCCAACAGTTATAAAATAACAGTATATAACATATTTTTGGATAAAAAATTAGTTTTATCGCTTTTTTGTAATATCTTTAGTTTGCGCACAAGCCCTAAATTGGTTTAAAAAAGGCTAATTTGGACATTTTTAACAATGTTTTTAATATCCTTAAATTGACATTATAACTGAAATACCTGGATTCGAATAAATTTCATGCTCTTCTATCTTCTTTTATCGTGAACTGATTGCTGAACAAGTTTTTAATCTTAATTAAAACATCATAAACTTGTGTGCAGCTCTTTGCAAAGACAATGAACTTACCCAGAACTCACAACAGCTACAACCATTTGGTGCTTTTTAGAAAGTAAGAACTTTGACCATGATGAGCTTGTTGTTACGGATGTGACGGAACAGCAACAAATACTGGTTGGAAAAACGGTGCTATACGTAATCTTGAGATTAAACTTGGCCTCCCAGTGCAATCATATGCTTGTTTAACTTCAATGAACTTCCGTTCAGACATTTATTTGAAAGTGTAGATGGTGAGACTTCAGGGCCAACAAGTTTCTCAGGAAAAATTGGCAAAATTTTTATTTGACTGTGAAAAACGCCCGGTTGTTTCAAAATAATCAGTGGTAAAGATATTAACATATCAAAAACTGATTTAAGCAAGGATCAAAAATACTTGCTTGACATTTATCAAGCAGTGAAGACAAGGAGAGTGTCTTTAGATCTCGCTGTGAAAACTCCTGGTCCTCTTAGTCATTCTAGGTGGTTGACATGTGTAATAGGACACTAAGACTATACATATCTGAAGTGACACCTTCCAAGGAACTTAAGATGCTTGTCAACTACATTATGAAAGTATACACGATAGTTGGGTTTGAAATCAAAAGACATCCATCAGTGAAGTTTGGACCCATTCACATCTTCATTAAAAACTCAAACTGCGTTGAACTCATTAATAATGGTATATATCTAGGGATGTTGTGATATTATCGATATTAGTAAATATCAATATTTTTGAATCAATATTTCCGATATTAGAGATTCGATATTATCGCAATATCGGAAGAATAATGTCAATATCATCGGATTTCGATATTTTTTGTCTATACTGCATCAATTATACTCTTTTGTAAAAGAGAATTGCAACTCCTAAAAATAAAAGCACAATGCACTTACACATACTTAACCTATACAATCACAAAATGTTTTTTAGTTTCTAAACATAGCCTATCTATGTTTGTAGTATTTACCTACCTTAATATGAACTTAAAACACGCTTGAACATAGAGTAACCTACCATCTACAATATAAAGTAACTTATCGTCCTGAACATAGACTTACCTCCAGCTAGAATTTGAGTTTGACTTGTAGTTTCTTCAAAATATAAGCATAAGCAAAATGTAACATAATCTCTACTCATACATAAGTAAACAATTACCAATATTTCTTAAATTCAGCTGTAGGCCTACTGTTTTTCTTTTTTCCAAATTTCTATGATATTTGATTCCCGCAAAAATTATTGAGTTTTGGAGTTAGTTAGACGTATAGTTTCAAAATACAAGCAAAATACATCATAACCTCTGATCACATGTAAGTAGGCCTAAATAATTATGCCTACATTCTACTCGTTAAAAATAATAATAGCAATATTATTTGATATTGCCGATATCGATATTTTGTTTCGATAATATCGTGATCTCGATACCTATCAATATCAAATATCGGAAACTTCCCGATATCGCAACAACCCTATATAGGCCATATCTTAACCTTTTGCACTCCATAGGCGAACTCAGTCCGACATCGCTAATTTGCCGTTGCGCTCCACTGTCGGACTCATTCCGACAAACGTTTTAATATGATTTCTATGTTCTAAACGAGTGTAGAATCTGTGGTTTTCGGTCAAATGAGACTTCAATGTTGTTAAAACAGTTTAGAAACCAGTGACAGATTATATTGGCCGTTTGAATATATTTTATATATCTTTGAAGTTGAGCAGCTGTTTGCCAGTCATGATCAAGAAATACAAATAGCATCGTCTTTTATCTTGCGTCTTGTAACTTTTGTTTACGCTTTTTCAAGTTGGATTTATTTTTACTGTACGTTATTATTTTGCAGTTTTGTGTGAATTTTGTTAATGTAAATAATGTAAAAATCTTGTTTTTGTTTTATTTTGTGTTGAGAAATGGCAACTGTTTAAACTATACGTTAACGTGGTTATGTACCATTATTTCGCAAAAATGTTATTGTTAAATAAATTTTTGAACAAATATAAACACAATTGACATACTTAAACAGACATATTTACTGTAAAAACTATTTTTAAAGCTCTAATAATTTTTATTACTACTTTTAAATTCATAAAAAGAACATATTTTTTTTTATTTGTTTGATCTATTATATTCAAAATAGGCCTACTCAATAAAAAATGTTGTTAAACCTCAAGAATATTTTTTTAATTATTTATTATGGTCACATTTAGTGTAATAAAGTATTTTAAAAGCTCTAAACTCTATTATTCTTATTTTTAATTTCGATACAAAACAAAATAATCGATTGATTTTTTTGACCGATTATATTCAAAATAGGCCTACTCAATGAAACATTTTTTATTTAATCTTTCAACAATTTTTTCCTTATTCTCTGTTTTATTCCGAACAAAATGATATATAATAACTTATGTTTACTATTCATAGGAATTTTTTAGCGAATTTACAAAAATAATTCTGCAAACAGTAATATTTTAATTGGATCTGGTGGAGCAGCTAAGTGTCCAACAAATAGAGTGCAAAAGGTTAATAGGAAATTAAAACCCACTTATAAATCATAGAATTTATTTTAATACTTGTGAACTAGCCTATGTGGCAAAATTACACTATGCACCCTTTGACATATAATGCCTACCTAAAAATAAAACAAATAGGCTACACAAAACCTGAACCTAGACTAACTTACAGTTACTAGTAGCCTAACAGTAGCCTGTGTCCAGTAAATATAAATAATATATAGGTTGGTAGGCCTACCACTAGTTAACTAAAAAGATGTATTTATTTCTATTCACTCCTAAGTATTTATAAAGCATAAATGGTAGCACTGTATTCCTACATAACTAGGCTACTAGATACAGATAAATATGATTTGTATGGCATAAAAGAGTTTATTAATCATTAATATAATAATATGGAGCTACTTTGTATTGGCCCTATCCCACTATAGGCCTAACCTATCAATGTTTGAGACTTCGGCCAGTTACAGTAATACAATCTATAAGAGAAAAAACTGTGTTGTTCCACAGGATAGGCCGGTTAATCCGAGGACCGGTTGATCCGAGGCCGGTTAAGAGGGGTTCTGCTGTAATCATTATAAGCAAACACAAATTAACGAATGTTATAATAATAACAGTTTACTCAACAGCTTAAAACAATAAAACAAGAAATGATTTTAGAAACAAGGAACACCCGTTTACCGGAAGATAATAGTGGTATATATCTTAATAGGAAATAGCACCCACCTATAAATCATAGAATTTATTTTAATACTAGTGATCTAGCCTGTATGGCAAAATGGCATAAGTTTACTATTCGACCCTAGCCTAATATTTTTGCAGACAACGACACGTTGTTTTACATTCTACTGTTAAATGTTGAATACAGGTAAACATACTGTGACTTAATACTATAGGTTAGAACCTTTTAGGTATGTTTTTATTATTCTTGCATTTCTGTTGCAATAGGTTAGCCTAGGGTCGAATAGTAAACTTTCACCGACAAAATTGCATTTATGCACCTTTTAACATACAATGAGTACCTAAAAATAAAACAAATAATCAAAACCTGAACCTAGACTAACTTACAGTTGCTAGTAGCCTAACAGTAATGTGTCCAGTAAATATATGTAGGTTGGTAGGCCTACCACTAGTTAACTTTCGAAAAAAGATTTATTTATTTCTATTCACTCCTTATTTATAAAACAAAAATGGTAACACTGTATTCCTACATAGGCCTAACTCCTAGTTACAAATAATAATTATATGGAACTACTTTGTTTACCCTATTCCACTATAACCTAAAAACTCACACCGCTTAAACATTAAATGAATCATTAATGTCAGCAGTCAGCACAGTCAGCAGTAAAGCATCACTCTGTACCTTGGTATCGGTGTCTCCACCATTACCTCTTACTTTTACCCTAAAAGATTAAAAACATTACCCTAAACATAACAGAAAATTACCCTAAATGCCCTAAATCCGGAACAATCAGTATTGTATTACCCGTAGTCAGAGATAATAATACCAAGTGCCCGTAGTATCGACTTAAATTAGGTCCTATTTTTAAAATATTTATCTCAATTGGTCAGTTTTATTGTATATTGTATGTATATATATATATTATAATATATAATTATATATATATTATAATATTTATAATATAAAATTATTATAATAATTATGAATTATGTACAATTATATATATATAATATACTCCATATCACAGGTTATCTTTCCTCTCTCTGGATGTTGATAGCTATGAAATGTGATCTGCGAACAGTCTAATTTGGAAGGCTGTAGTGCTAAATTATTTGACTTTTAACAAATCCAAAGTATTTAGTATTTTTGAGAGATGTTGTTAATTCACTAATTAATTGTTTTAAGTTTAAATACTTTTCATGTCATAAAAGTAACATGTTCTAGAAAGTTTTAATTATCTTACCCTCAAATTTAAAAAAATGAAATTACCCTAAATTTACCCCGAGGCCCCTAAAGAGCTCAAAATTACTCTAAAAAAGTGTAATTACCCTAAAAGTGGAGACACTGCTTGGTATTATTATCTCTGCTCTGTACTAATTTTAAAAAAAGGTTGTATTATTTATTATTATTTTCTAAAATCATACTGATAGTCTAGGCGGAGCAAACGGTGGCTACTGACACTAGATGTTGATATATATACGCAGCATAATATATCAATTAATTAACCCTTTAATTAGTATCACCGTTTCATACATCGGAATATATATTTATGCTGATGCAGTGAGGCAATAGGCGTGATCATTATGCATTTTGACTCTAAAAATACCCAGAAGGAGTCAGAAACCAAAGATTTTTAAATGTTACAAAATTAAATCATTCAAGTTTAATTGTCATAAAAAAAAGCAAAATTATAAGCAAAACCTTTTAAAAACTGATAATTATAACAACAATTATACAGAGGAGAAATCCTATTAGGAAAATCTAAAATATTACTATTCAAAAACTTTGTAAAATATTTTAAAATCTACAGGAAACTAGTAATAAATTCAATTTAAAACTAGTCCTTTCCTCCTTTATCACCGAGGCCTATTCATTGATTTACCGCTACTCACGAGTGCACTTATTTTCTGGTAGATGACACTAGTGGTAGGATATAAACACAGTGACTAGATAGAGATACATATATTATGTTACATGTGGATACATCATCTATCTAGTCACTGTAGATGTAGATTTAAGCTTAAAACGTACGAGTATCTCCTGTGGTCGAAATTCGACCAATTTTGATGTAAAGTAACGAATTTCATCTTGTTTTCATCTTTTTAATTTTATTCAAATTCTCAATTCAATTACCATGTATCTTA
>JAGFPH010021501.1:0-13299 GCA_018207615.1 Philaenus spumarius | reverse complement strand
AAAAAAAGGGGGCGTGGCCCAAGGTCAATGACCTTCCCCCACTCCATTTTACGCCAAAGTATCGCGGACTCTACTTACGTTGCTCAGACGAGTTCGTTAGCTAAAAAAATCCAACAACCGGAAGCACGTTTTTTGACCGGAAGTAACTATTTTTTGAGATTTTCCTACGAGAATGAATTTGTTTTTGAGTTTTTTCTACAAATATAAATGTACGATGTTATTCTGCACATTTTGTTTTTTTACGCGACCTTATAGCTCGCTTGGTTCCCCCAAAATTGATCAAAACGTAAAATATCATAGAAGTACCCGGTTCATAGCCATGTGGTGGATTCTACCGTGGGGTTGGCGTGCAATGCATTATGTATTGAAGATACTCCCAATATTAGGAATGGAGTGCGAAGCACGCAATGCTTTGTGTATTGAAGATACTCCCTATATGCGGAATGGCGTGCGAACCATTTTGTAGCTATTCAGCACCGCCGTGAATAGACCTATTTCCCAAATAGTTAGTTGAAACCCTAAAACATTTGGGCCTATAAACTTAATTTTGGAAATGCTCAACTCACGTCAGCGGTCCAGCTGCGTGATCGAATTATTTGCTTTTTTACGCATTTCGAGTCTTCCTTCGAACGTCGAGGCGGACGGCCGCTGAATGTTGTGTAATGTGTGTGTAAAGAAATGTACATGTTTTTAGTGTATAATGTTTGACGACTTCAAATAGAGGGATTATCTGAAGATGGGACATAAGCCTCGAAACGCGTAAAAAAGAAAATAAAGAAGTCACAGACGGTGTACATTAAGTACTTATAACTTATTATTTACATTATGACTTTGAATTTTTTTGTAATTTTTCCAAATTTTGTCCATTACACGAAATCTAAAGCCCTTAAAAAATCATAAGGGGCCTTAAAACATGTATTTTCTTAAGCTATAACTTCCCTGTATAGTGTTTGTTTAAAAAGTCCACCGTTCACCCGCTAATGAAAACACGTTTTAGTACTCTTAAGACCCCTCCCCTCCCCTAAACCCTCTTCTGGAGGGGGGAAATTGATAGACTTCCACAATGTGTATTGTAATGGTACCAACATTCGATTGATAGACTAAACAGAAGATACATCATATCAGGGATCATTTCATTAACCACCAATCCCTGATAGCACTAATAAAAAATACTCATAGCCCATTACCTTCACATAGTACCTTCACATTCCATTTCAAACATTAATATAAAATCATTCACCATGTTTGTAAACCCATATAGTATTAAGTTTGTTTAGGACAATATAACAACAAAATAAAAATGATTTACAAGGTTAAGAAATGAGAAGAAGAAAATTGTTAGAGGAAGGAGGAAGAAGAAGGTGATTTTGGAATAGTAAGGAGTTTTATGGCAGCAACTTGAGTAACATAGTCCAGTGTGTGCACAGCTAATTGAATTTGAATAAGTGTTTGAATAAACTATATATAAAAGTTACCACCAGAAAAAAAATATAAATTGAACAGTTTGAATATTGAGTACATAATTATTAAACCTACATCCAGTCAATTTGGTGAGTTTATTCCAGTTCACATCCTTCTTCACACCAGACCTCCATATTTTCCTCACATTGAAGCGCCTAAATGATCAACTAATCGCCACCGTTTCTTCAACCATTCAGGAATTTTAATTAAACATCTATTTTAATCTTAAGCCCAAAATTGTAAACCATTTCAATCACGTCACAAGTTAGCATCAATCATCTTTCATTAGCATAAACCTAGATTAAGTGTTCATTTTGTTAATAGTTATTAAATATTTATTTGTTCTTGTTAAATACTGTATAACTAAACTAAAAAAAACCTTTTTTTAATTTGTAATAAATCCATTGCATAGCGTCTCTGTTTATTTTATATTCGACGATAAACGCGGAAGGATACAACGTACACAACACTTAACATTATGGTATGATAAAAAGAACCTGCATGCAAAAGATCTCATCTTTTGTTATCTTATTACCTGTATAACTACATAAGTTGTGATTCTAATAATTTATGGTCCAGCTTATAACATTTTTTAGCTAAATCCCAACAACAGTTAAATTATTATTTGGTAAAGTATTACTTTAAAGTTTCCTTCCTTTTGTATTAAAAAACAAAACGAACGAGGCTTCGCTAATAAATTTACCGTATGTTTAACGTCTGGGAACAGGAGCAGAACGGTGTGATTATTTATTGGAGTTGTAAATATAACTTTGTTGCTAAGCCTGTAGAGATACTGTGTACGTTTTATTTGATGCTTTTATCGTTCTATACCACGCGGTCAGTGCAAGGTACACACTAGAACTAAAAACAAAGTTTCTACTAGTGATTCATTAAGCTTAATTAAAAAAGGTCATCGGTAGATACTATTTATACACTTTATTTGGTAGTTTTTTTAAAGCATATTTTATCTTTTCAAATAATAAATATAGATTATTCTGCGTGTATTGTGTGTATGTGTGTGTTTTTTACACAACCTTATAGCCTGTCTGGTTCCCCCAAAATCAACCAAAACGTAAAATACCATAAGGGCACCCGCTTCAAATCCACGTGGGGGAATTTACCGTGGGGACCTCTTCTGACCCTAGGCCGACTGCCGCAATGCGATTGTCCGCATTTTACGTTCAATTTGGTCCACAAATTTGGTACACACGTTTGTACGCGAAGTCGCTCGGACAAGTTCGTTAGCTAAAAAGTCCAACAACTGGAAGCACGTTTTTTTACTGAAAGTAAAATTGTTTTTGTAATAGAATTAAACGTTTTCGGGGTTTTATCAAAAACAATAAATATAGCAGACAATTTGTTTTTTAGACGGCATTATATCCCGCTTGGTTCCCCCAAAATTGATTAAAACGTCAAATACCATAAATTACCATAGAATACCATAAAGTACTCTAAAAACCATAAAGTACCTTAAAATACCATAAAGTACCCTAAAAAACCATAAAGCACCCTAAAATAGCATAAAGTACCCTAAAATATTATAAAACACCCTAAAATACCATACAGTACCATACAATAACATAAAGTACTCTAAAATACCATAAAGTAACCTAGAAAACCATAAAGTACCTTAAAATACCATAAAATACCCTAAAAAACCATAAAGTACCCTAAAAAACCATAAAGTACCCTAAAAAACCATAAAGTACACTAAAATAGCATAAAGTACAATAAAATATTATAAAACACCTTAAAATACCATACAGTACCATACAATACCATAAAGTATCCTAAAATACCATTAAGTACCCTAAAATACCATAAACTACCCTAAAAAACCTTAAAGTACCCTAAAAAACCATAAAGTTCTCTAAAATAGCATAAAGTACCCTAAATATTATAAAACACCCTAAAATACCATACAGTACCATACAATACCATAAAGTACCATAAAATACCACAAAGTAACCTAGAAAACCATAAAGAACCTTAAAATACCATAAACTACCCTAAAAACCATAAAGCACCCTAAAAAACCATAAAGTACCCTAAAAAACCATAAAGTACACTAAAATAGCATAAAGTACAATAAAATATTATAAAACACCCTAAAATACCATACAGTACCATACAATACCATAAAGTATCCTAAAATACCATTAAGTACCCTAAAATACCATAAAGTACACTAAAATACCATAAAGTACCCTAAAGTACCATAAAGTACCCTAAAATACCATAAAGCAACCTAAAATACCATAAGGTACTATACAATACCATAACGTACCCTACAATACCATAAAGTATCCTAAAATACCATAAAGTACCATTAAAATACCATAAAGTACCATAAAATACCATAAAGTACCCTAAAATACCATAAAGTACCTTAAAATACCATAAAGTAGCCTAAAAGAACCATACAAAGTGAGTTTGTCCACTGCGTAACAAGGTGCAAACTCGCAAAACCATAATCCGAGGCAGCAGGGTTGGGATGTAAACTCGCCTAACGAGTTTTTCACTGCGGACGGAGCAGCGCGTTGCCGGGGCTTTAGGATGAGGTGCAAACACATACTTCTAATATATTTCGTACACGCAGGCATTCCTGAGTAGACCAATTTCCCAAATAGTTAGTTGAAAACCTAAAACGTATAGACTTAATTTAGGAAATTCGCTCAACTCACGTCAGCGGCGCAGGTTCGCGATCGAATCATTACTCTAGATCAAACAGGCATCACCTGATTCACAATCCAGAATTCTGTAAAATCCAAAACTGTCATAAAACATAGGGTGTTTCATAAAAAAAATCGAAATCCAGCCAACATTTAAAAATAAACAAACATTGAAAACTGTACTTTAAAATGAGAACTTGTAGCCTACTAATCAGAAGGCTTTCGTTAAGGGTCTTCTATACCTTGCGTAAAACAGCAAAAATATTCACTTCGTACTAACGTGTTTCGGACGCCGTTTTTCAACCAAAAAGTTGTGAAACATCTTAAATTGTTCTTAAAATCTTTGTGCTTTTGTCTTATATCTCATAATTGAAAGATATCAACGGCAATTCATTTTAATCAACAGTTTAACTGAGTAAAAATCGATTACTTTTAACGCATTTTTTGGGAGTTTTAAGCAATAATCTCTTTATTTTAAGCTAACACGTAAAAATATAAAGCCTTCTTTATAACTTACAGTAGTTTCCCAGATTATTAATTTATAAATAGAATCCGAAACACGTTATTACGAATGCATGTTTCAACGATTTTGCGGCTTGAGTCAGACCTTATGTTTTGAAATCATACGGTACACTCGGGAGTTTTTTTCAAGGTAAAGAAGAGCCTTAAACCACAATTTGAACAAAGAGAATCAACAGCTGATTTTGGACAACCTGTTTCCAACTTAATTTTGCATGTGTGACAAATTTTTAGTTTTATCACTTAATTCCTCTGTATTGTGATTAAAAAAATGTACGTATAAAGTTTTTTTGGCTTAAAAAATGCTTTGTTAGTGTTACGAGCGTTTACAAACTTTCAAAACTTTTCCATACCAAAATATCTTGTGCTCAGTTAGCGTGTTCTTAACACGTCATACCCCTCTAACTTTTAAACGGTTAGTCGTTTCGAAAAATCACTAAGAACAAAAACATAATAACTTGTAAAGTACAGTGGTCCATAAGAAATTCGCAAGTTGTCCACCATATTGGAAATTAACGGCAAATTTTTGAAATTTCAGATTCTTAATTTTAACGGTCACTAAAGTGTAGGGGAAGTCCCCTAGATTTTTAAAGTCAGCTGTCCATCTGGTACTTTTGGAGATCAAAATGGTGGTCCAGTTAAAATGGACACTTTGTATATGTCGTAAGACGAAGGTGAATCACGTTTAACGACATGTTCAAAGCAATATTTTCTTTCATAGTAGGCAAGTGATGTACTGGGTATCTTAAACTCCACACAGGAAAGTTTCTCCTCGTCAAGTACTTACAGCTTATCCTGATGAATGAGACAGTTACTGAGAGGAACAATACCCTTATCACGTCCCACTTGGTGGGTGTTCCGCACTTAGCCGAGTCATTGAAAGCCGAAACGATGCTTCACTTGGTCGAGAGTAAACTTGAAACCCGAAACTCGATGTTAACGCAGAAGCTTATAATAGAGCTCGTATTATGTAACTAAACACTAGTCTCTTATCAGTGATTATCAACGGCCGTTGCCAGTTAATGTACGTGGTTTAATCATGGTTTACATTTACAGTGCATAAAACTATTCGATTCGTTAAAGAAAGAAAATAATTCGAGCACGCAGCTAAACCGCTGACCACGAGTTGATCTAATTTCCGTAATCAAGTTTATATTTTTTATCGTTTCAAGCAACTATTTTGGAAATTGGTTTACTCACGAAGCCGCTGAATAGCTGCCTGTGTGTACTAAATATATTAGTAGAATTTATTTGCTCCTAAGCCTCCAGCTTCGACAAACGCGCTCCTTTGTTCCACTCGTAGCGAAAAAACTCGACCTTTTTGCCTCGGGGTGTTATGAACTGCTTCGCTTCATTTCATCAGTTCGAGCAAACTAGGAGTGCGTTTGGCCTAGTGGGCGAGTCATCCCTTCTACTTCTCCTTAAACTTGCCTTGGCGGTACAACCAATTCCACAAAAAAATAGGTCCACAAATAACATTTACAACTGAGGCCATAGACAGCGCTCACATTCTTATAACTTTACCTACTTGCTTACAACCTATATACAAAAAAGTATTTCACATTTTAGAGAAAACTATGACAAATATCTATAAATAAGTAAGGTTTTGTTTCATAAAAAAAATTATAAAATGTTATAACTGTGTTGCAAAAGTTTTTTATAAAATAAAAGTGATGTCAACAAAAATGTTCAAAGCAAGAAATTTTTGTATTTTTAGGCAAAAAGAAAACTTTTGCGAGAAAGTTGTTGATAATTAGTGGAATTGACTTTTTTATTTGAAACAATTTTCTGTACGACCTTTTGTTTAGTCAGGAGGAAGGTAATTCCTGTAATGAATACATTTTGTGCTTGTTTGACATTGATTTGGTGCGATCCTGGCTGTTCCGTAGGTCCAGTACAATGACACCATAATACTATCTTGCTTTAATCATATTGTATTTAAAGTTTTAGGTTTTGTATTCTTTTATCATTGTATTGTTAGTCGCCAGGTTGGTGAAAGTTAGTAAATACACATACGAAATTTTTGTGGGAAAAGTAAATAGGATGATGTAACGGGAAGGGTATCTCAGGGAATACTTCCTGCCTTCCTGCTATCTTTATTTGTCGATTCCAAGAACGCATTCTCCCCACAATTTAACACATGCCAAAAGATTAAATTTGTCAACCCGTGGTTCACATATATCCAGTATAAAGTGTTAACCATTTTTTTGTAAATTGGATGTTTAGATTTTTGAAAGGTTCAAGTAAACTTGCCAACTTGGACCTGGAATTTTTTCTATTAAATCTTCATAACGATTTCGACTTACACAAAATTGACATAAGTATCTATTTACAAAATGTCACAAAAACCTTAATGCTTTATGAAGTGTGGAATTCAATACATTAAAATAAATTTTAAAATGTTCAGTAACGTTTTTTTTCGAATTCGTACATAGATTTTTATTATCATGAATAAGAATGTTAAAATTTTAAGTAATTGTAACTACATCATTTGGCAACCGTTTCCAATAAATAAAAAATAGCTTATGAAAATACATTAGGCTTACTACAGATGGGCACAGTTACTGTTGTTGCTATTTTAACTGTTCTAAAAAAAAATAACAACAAAAAACTAAAATAAACTAACCGGATTCCAAAAACGTTTCTGAATATTTTCATTTATTATAATGCATGGAATCCGATCCTGTATTTTAGCACGATAAGGTTTTGACACCTGTATATATTTATAAATAAAACAACTAATTTTTACACGTCCTGTTCACTAAGAAAAATGTGTTTATCGCTTTTATTTACCCTTACTTTACAGAGACAAACTAGGGTGTACAGTGAAGAACAGAGGTCTACTTTTTTTATTGAGGTTGTACTGATGACGTTGGACACAACAAACATAGCGTGGGGACCGGGCTTATACTTCCCCTCTCGGGGTACATTGCCGGAGTGAGGAATCTGTACTTACACGTTCGCCAACCTCGGATCAGAAGATGCCCGCACGGTAAAATCCCTCACGTGGATTTGGACAGGATAATTTTATGGTATTTTACGTTTTGATCGATTTTGGGGGAATCAAGCGAGCTGTAAGGTTACAAAGTGTGCGGAATAATAGCCTACATTTATTTTGTTAACCCTTAAGGGTCACACTTTTGCATATCTGCAAAGCTAAACTAACATAGCTTGTATTCAAACAGAAGTAGATAAAATACTCTCAATTCCTCCTTTACACATCTGCAAAAGTGTGCATTAGCAATACAACTATAAACTTTGCCACCAGAATGCGCTGTTTTATTATGTTTGCAAATCTATGTCATAGGTTATGCAGTCATCGATAGTTTGTCAATTTCTAGGCAGTATTTAAATTAGTTAATGTTTTTATTAACAGTTAATAATTTGTGACATTTTAGCCATCTGTTGGTGAAGTTTTATTGTTGTTTTTAGTATATTTATAGATTGTATGTTTAAAAATTATTTCTTTGCATGTCTGCAAAGTTGTGCAGTGAGTGTTATTTTTACTTAGAGGTACGGCTTAGTAACTTGGCACTGAAGAAAGTTTGTAAACACTTTATGCAATGGCTTTTAATTTTATTAGTGAAGATAATCTTCTGTGTTTGCATTCTGACGTCTATTACAATTTTGTTTAAACATTTAATTAAAACTTTTTAAATTTTGTTTGATGTTTCTTACTTAAACTCCTAATTAATTACAAAAGAAAATCAGAGTAATATTAGTGTTATGGTTGTTGTTGTTTATGTTAATATTTGTTCATATAAATGTATTTTTAAGTAAAAATGTGAATTTTTAGTACGTTCAGACCTAGTTAAGTTGAGTAGTGTATGAACACAAATGGACAATATAAAGAACTAGCTGACCCGTACGGCGTTGCCCGTGGTGGTTTGTATTTTCAGTCTTTTTAACGTAATTGTATTCTTTTTAAGTGTTCAGTCAGTGAGTGGTATTTGGCTTTTATATATATATAGATCTTAAATAATAAAAGCACTATTGTCATAATAGTAAAAGATCTGAAATTATGATTTTAGTAACTTTGATCCCCCCAAACCCCTCCTAAAATTTCGAAATTTTTCATACCCTTTCTTAGTGAGCACCTATGGCCCTAGAGGAAGCTACATACCAAATTGTATTACAATCTGTTAGGTAATTTTGGAGAAATCGTGATTTAGTAATTTTTATCCTCCTAAAATTTCCAATTTTTTAAACCCCTTTTTAGTGAACACTTATGGCCCTAGAGGAAGCTACATACCAAATTTCTTTCCAATCCGTTCGGTAGTTTTGAAGAAATCGTGATTTAATAATTTTGATCCCCCCAAACCCCCCTAAAATTTTGATTTTTTTTAAAACTCTTTCTTAGCGAGCGCCTATGGCCACTAGCTGAAGCTTCATACCAAATTTTATTACAATCTGTTCGGTAATTTTGGAGAAATCGTGATTCAGTAATTTTTATCCCCCTAAAATTTCCAATTTTTAAACCCTTTTTTTAGTGAACACTTATGGCCCTAGAGGAATCTACATACCAAATTTCATTCCAATCCGTTCGGTAGTTTTGAAGAAATCGTGATTTAATAACTTTGATCCCCCCAAACCCCCCCCCAAAATTTCGAACTTTTCAAACCCTTTCTTATTAAGCATCTATGCCAAATTTCATACCAAATTTCATTTCAATCCGTTCATTAGTTTTTGAGAAATCGTGATGGTGGGACAGTGAGTGAGTGACTGAGTGGTTTTTCGCTTATATATATATATATTACTTTGATAGTATTTAGCATATTGTATTCCATCTTAAATCGAAATTACGCTGTAGTGCACACCTTTGCACATATGCAATGAATTGAACAAGTTTCATTTTAGTACGAGAAATCTCGAACATTTACTTCCAGCCATAAAACGTGCTTCCGGTTGTTTTTTTTTTCGCTAACCAACTCGTCCGAGTGACTCGGACGACCAACGTGTGTACTAAATTGGACTTAAAATGCTGCCTGCATAGGGCGATCACATATTTATATACATTTAGTGTGTCCCCGAATTCTCTGGTCCCATTTTGTTGATCTTGTGACCAAGTCAAACATATTTTACAATAATCATGTGTCTACGGTGCTTACCTTTTCGTCTGTCTGTCTGTATGTATTTTTTTACAAAATAATTGATGTCTAGAGAACGGTTTGGCCGATTCAAACTTGACATGAAGTTATATCTGAGAATGCTCTATTGTAAGTAATATAAGCTATTAATGCCAACAATGCTTTTCATAATGGCGACTGTTTGAAAATGTCAAACGTAAATTATCAAAAAACCATACGTTTTAACCAAATTTGTCGACACCTTTTTTTGTAGCCCTTTTTATTCCATATCGGGTGGTGTAACTGTCAAAACATTACTATGAAGGATACTAGTTAAGTTAAAGATAATTGTGGTTACGTATACTGTTATTTTCTTTAACTTAAGGGTCTGCTCCAGTAAACGAGAAAGCAACCGGAAACGCAACCGCTTCTCACTGTATCCCTATCTAAACAGTGCAATTTCTTGCAGCTGGACTCTGACATTGCCTCATTTCAAACCATTTTATAAGTCTATCTTTTGTAATTGAGTGTTGAAAAGAAGTGAATATTCTTTATAAAATTTCGGATCCGGCTTGCAAATTATTTTTCAGTATTAATTAATTTTTTATTGTGTTAGGAAAAAAATCAAACTTTGTACTTACAAAATGTCAATTACATATGAAATCAAAACCATTTAAAAAAATGTAAATTGCAAGACGGATGCGTATTGTGAGACCTTGCAAACAATTTTATGATAAAAAGTAAACGAAATAAATGGTTTGAAATTTAACATTGCTCTTATATGATACAAATCCAAGATGGCCGACACTACAGCAGACCCTTAACTATTATACTTAATAGTTCAACGCAGGTTGAATAATAAATTGTGTCGGTATTTACATTCCCACTCCTTACAAAAAAAAAAAACTCTCATAAGTATATACACAAAAAGATGTTTCAGTGGAAGAATACTCGGTGCGCAAACAATGAAATTGAAACATGGAATTTATTCTTGAACAGCATTATACGGATGAAACGTTTCTGTGTAATATAAAGCGGTTTTATAGTAGATTTAGAAGCCCCGCCCCGACATGCAATCCCGTATTGAATGGACGAAAACGAGATATATCATCCAAAGGACTTTTACATTACAAACCTTTCTAAAAAGTAAACAAGCTCTTACTTTCATTCTAATTTGGTTATGACAAAGGCTAATATGATTTTTCCAAGACGTTTTGAAATCCAGATGGAAGACCAGGAAATGTTAAATCTTTTCCCTGATCGAAGGACAGACAATTGCCTGTTCTAATGCCCTTGCAGTTATCTGCTGGCGTGGTTCCAGCGTGGTACTGTGGAAATGACAGCCTTTTTGAAATAAAACCACTTAAATCAAAACTGGTTATTCGATTTTCTACATAGCGTCATCTGTACTTTTAGAGAGACAGTTCTGTGAAATGATAAAACAATCTGAAATTTAAATTGAACACAAAAAAAGTTCTCCGCTATTCCTTTGTCCAACTAGAATATTCAAATCAGAAATACAATTATGTATACAGCGAAGGACTGTTTCGGCAAATTGTGCGGGAATATTCAAGAACGGTGTTTCGACTTGGAACGGTGTCAAGAGCGGGGAATTGACTTGATAATAGTTATTGATAGCCATAGCGAATATTTTACTACTAGTAAACTCCGTGAAAAAACACAGGCGAATTAATTGCATACACATCGGAAATACATCGTTCAACAAAGTCCTATTACTTTAAATGAGCAATTATTGTATCTATCTTTGTTTTTATCTTTGTATCTTGTATCTTTGTATCTGTCGAGGATCTCGAAAATGGCTGTAACGAATTCAAAGAAATGTTGTATTTAGGTATAGTTTTGATTTTTAAGTACACCCATATAGTTGTATTTCGTGTAAAAACAAAATAATTTTTTGAGAAAATCTAATTTAAAAGTTGAAAAATTTTAACATAGGGTCTTATGGGTTGCCATGTTGGTTACAAAATAACAACGAAATAGTAAATAATGCGATCAAAACAGCTGTTTATAAACAAGCCAATTTATACTGTTTTATCAGCTGTTCATTGGATAGTTTTTAATTACTGTTAAAAAACAAGCTAATTTATACTCTTTTAGCACGTTGGAATTAGAATAAATTGGGCCTGACTCAACAATTTATTTTGTCAAAAAAAAAGGTAAACTTGGCAAAGATGGATAAATAATTCTAATAGTCAATTTTGTAATATAGGCCTGACTCATTTCTGAAATATAGTATTGAGGTTATGTTAATCCTGCAATCATTTTTACTATATTTAGGCCTGGTTTCAAAACTTTAGTTGACAGAAGATTATAGAAATAGGACTAAAATCGTATTGAAAGCCTCTTATCATGTATTTGAGGTTATAACTAATCTTGTAATTTCTGTTAATATATTTAAGCCTGGTTTCATAGTTTTACAAACCTATGTACAAACGAGCCAAAGATTAACGAGATTCTTCAGCGAATTTTCCAACTGCGAGCGAAGCGTCCAGGGGCAGAGCCCCTAGTACTATTTAAAAACAACACACTTTATCTAGGCCTACCTAACTATGCTGACGGGGATTTTTAACTTGTTAAATGTGTACAATTATGAGGATTATAAAACTATAGGAATATTTGTTAAAATTTTGTGTTTATGTATGTTATTATATATTTAAAGAAAGATAACATTATTATATTTTAATTGATTTTTATTTCATATTGATAGATCAAATGATTTAGAATTTATTAATATTTTAGTGAAGAAATTAATAATCAAATATGTTTATATTATGTTATATGAAGCTGTACGAATGTTTCCGAAGTTAAACGAATAGGTCATTTCTTCTTTAAATTTCTATAAACTAATATTTTGATGATAAAAGGTTATATTTATATACAGTTTATAACCTCAAAGCAAATATTATAAAGTATTATAATATAACATATATTAGTTCTATAACTCATATTTAAAAATAAACGGTATCAAGAAACTGACACATACTTTCTCCCTCATTATAGGAACTTAATAAAACAATATTATACCAATTTTTTTATTTTTAAGAGTAATTTTCCCATAAAAATCCATAAAATATCGGAAAAACCAACTTTTCTCAAAAACGGCTCGAACGATAAATATTAAAAGGACGTGAAATATTTGGTACACATATTGCTCATATGCGCTAGAAGCTCACTAAGATAGAATTTTAAAATATTTGGCCTCTAAGGGTTGCAAATCCCCTAAAACAACAAAATAAATGTTTTTTGTTTACTTTCTTTAAAGCTGAAATTGTTTACATTTATTTCTTACAAACACATATAAAAAGTAAATGTGTTTTATATTTTGTTACGTGATGCTATAGTTTTGAAAATGTTATAACAACCCCTAAAAACTATAAATATTTATTTTTATACTTTCCCTAAAGCTATATATCTGAAATTTTGTACATTTATTTCTTACAAGATAGCCTACATATACAAAATAAACCAGCTTTACATTTTCTACGTGCTGTTAGGTTTTGAAAATGTAATAACAACTCCTACAAACAATAAATATTAATTGGTATTCTTTCCTTAAAGCT
>JAGFPH010021499.1:0-13303 GCA_018207615.1 Philaenus spumarius | reverse complement strand
ATGAACCAACATTTTATGTTTATTGAATGTATTTACAATTACTGGACATTTAACTGTGATGTTATAATTAATTCTACACCTTTATTATAACAACATTAAACGAATGGAAACAGTAAATATTTGTATAAAAAACAAACTAATAATAAACTGCAATTGAAAGATTAAAATTATGTGACTATGTTGCCGTTAAGGCTGGTAAAAGAATTGAATAAAAGGTATGATGAACTTCGTTCATGACGAGGGGGTTCCACGTCCACGAACGCACACACTTACTTTTATTTATTGTGGAAGAAAATCAAGACGTTAAACAATAGCTTTTGGAATTTTTGTGTTTGTTTTTTTCATCATTACAGAAATAATAATACAAATAGTAATATACTTTGTTGTCCAATTATATACAATTAATTATTATGAGTTTTCGATTCCTCACCAAACATTTAATAATTAACTATACAATCGAAGTAATTAGATACACGTTATATGGGTAAATACAGCGCTACAGTATCGTTTAAATTTAAATCATGTCGCAGTGTCTGTAATTAATTGTTCGCTATATATCCACTTGATACCTCAGCTCTGTGAAATGAGAACCTGATAATAATTATTAGGGAATTTCAATAGCAAAGATAAGCTACTGTAGTGACTCTTTTAGTGAGACCTAAGTTCAGGAGTGGTTGATGAGCATCGTTCATGGTCTCCAAAAAACCTTTAGGAGTGTAAGTAAAAATGTTATTTATATATTATGTATATATATAAGTTCGCACTCTAACAGCCGCATTTTAAGTCCATTTGTGTCAAAAATTGTTACACAATTTGGTCAACTAAATCGAAAAAATTGAAACGTTGCGTGGGAGTTGATGTTTTTTAGTTGGCTAGTATCGCTGAGACTGTCGTTTGGTTTACATGGCTCATGGGCGCTCTGTATTGCAAGGTGAACGTGGAATCCAGTGTAGGAAGGGATCAGACTATAACGAAATGTCGCGCACCACAAGTTTGCTACACCATTTATAAATTGTAGAATAAATTATATATTTTTGGGATATTTTTGAAGTGAAAACTTCTTTAGCGGCGTTGGGCACTTTTTGCTTGGGGAAAAAGCATTGAATTCGCGACCGTTACCACTCGAGATATAGTATGTATTATATATATATATATATATATATATTTATAGCATTTATTAGTAACTGCTTCACATTAAAAATTTATGAGATAATGCTTCCACTTTAGAAGTGGAATATATCGCATTAAAGTTATTTTCACGGGTTCATTCCTATTGGAATATATCTCCAGAATAATCTGTTTAATGTTTATATTCCATAAAATGTGTATATACTCGTTATTTGTTTATATGTAAATTTTAATAATTACTGCTTCCATATTCCATCTATGTGAATCCTTAATAACTGCCTCCGGAGGTAAATTCTAACAATTAACGAATTACGAATGTATAAAGTATGTATAAAATTATTTAAAGTCGAATAGTTTGTTGTTGTTGCATAGTAAAACCCGTAAAACCTTTGATAATTACTTGTGTCATGTGAGTTATTAATCGGATCTATGCCATGGTCCCATGCAGTTCAGTGCGCACCTGTGATCAAAATAATAAAAATAAAATTGAATGTTAGCAGAAGACAACTTCACTGTACTTACTTAACCTGTTTTGAGATTTTGAGGACTTGAGGTGTAATGTTTTTTCTTGATTCAAGTATGGTGTTTATGAACGCAGATTTCATTGATACAATAAATTGCTTTGAAAGATCATGAAAATAAATAAATTAGTTTACTTTGTGAATACTTTCTTTAGCAGGTTGTCAATAGTGTTCGAAATCAGTCTGTGTTAAGGTTATATTTACAAGCAGTGTTATCTAACCGACAGGCCTACATTTTGTTAAATAATTTAGCAGCCAAAATCTAATTTGAACAATCTACTACAGTCTTTTACTTAGTTTTATAGTAGGCCTGTTATATTATGTTTAACTACCTTTAATATTGATATCTTTCGAACAAAATGTGTAAAATCCGTACCAAAACTAGCCTAGGCCTACGCCTAGTTTTAACAATATTGATAAAACTTGTAAGGTAACTTAGCCTACATGTTCTCGGCAAATTATATGGATTGCAAAATTGTTTGTTTAGTTTTGTAAAATCTTAATACAATTAGTGGCAGTCATTAATTAATTACCAAAAAGATAAACATTTTAGGCCTAAATAATCTTACAAAACGTTTAAAACTAAACCAAATAAACTTGGGCACAACTTTACTTTTCGACTCTAAAAAAATACCTAAAAGGTTCTAACCTAACCTATTTAGTCACAGTATGTTTACCTGTATTCAACATTTAATAGTAGAATGTAAAACAATGTCGTTGTCTGCAAAAATATTAGTCTAGAGTCGAGTAGTAAAGTTACGCCCTTAACTTGATTAACTTTGCCAAATTGAACATAACGTCATTGTGAAAGAATAAATTTATTGGACTCAAATAAATAAGCCATAGGCCTATTGGAGTTTTGCGAAAATATTTTATTCCATACATAGGCCTAAATCCTATGCGATCGCACTAGGCTACTATGCTACAATGTTTTTACTTAGCCTAGGTGGCGTAACTTTACTATTTGACTCTAGCCTAATATTTTTGCAGACAACGACGTTTTACATTCTACTGTTAAATGTTCAATACAGGTTAACATACTGTGACTAAATAGGTTAGGTTAGAACCTTTTAGGTATTTTTTTAATTATAATTTTTGCATTTCTGTTAGCTTTAGGTTAGCCTAGTGTCGAATAGTAAAGTTACGCCCTACATTTAGTTTAAAACATTGATTTGATAATATAAATAGCCTAAACAATATGATTACTTAGACATTTTTCGCTCATAGGTTGACACCTCTGCTGAAATTCAATTCAATTTTATTTGTCCGTTGACAATTTTACATTGTATAGGCCTAGACATGTCCGAATATATGATAATTAAACAATACCACACAAAAACAATTTAAAAACTAACAATCAACACAATTTATGAAGTATTATTTACATATTTCATCAGATTAATTACCGTACACGTACACTCTTAAAAATATACTGCGCAAATTCATTATATTTAACATAAAATAAAAGCAGTTACTAAAAATAATTAAAAATTAATTTAAAATAAATATTTACTACAATTTACAATTACAATTTACTAACATGTAGGACAATAATGCAATCCCTGGATAAGAAATCCCAAATATAAACAGAATCAACCAGATTCATCCCCCACACTCGACCTACCTACCACTTGTGGCTGAGGAATTCCTCCACCGAGTAAAAGGAGTTTGCCACCAAGAGTTGTCGAAGACTTTTCTTAAAGGCTTTCTGGTCTTGGATAATTTTAATTTTTTGTGGGAGTTTATTAATAAGTGTAACTCCTGCTTGAGAAGGAAGTTTTTAGACTTTTCAAGTCTGTGCTGTCTTATCCGTAAGACATCTTCCTGCCTGGTATTGTGATTATGTACATCTTTACTTAATATTGGAATACATTTAAATTTTATGTAAAAAATTGTTTGGAAGATATACATACAGGGGAGTGTGAGTATTTCCAACTTCTTGAAAGTGCTTTTACAGGATTCCAACTTGTGTAGACCTCTTACAAGCCTCACAGCTTTTTTTTGCATTATAAATAACCTTTGCACATTTTGAAATGATGAGTCTCCCCACAGTAAGACTCCGTAGTTAAGATGTGGGTAGAGCAGCTCGTAGTAGGCTTTTTTTAAAGTACCAAGGCTACCAAATGATTTCGTAACACAAAAATTCCTGAACACAACCTTCGACAAATGCTATCAATACGACTATCCCAGCATAATTTACTGTCAACAATCATACCCAGTAACTTTGCTGACTGTGCCTCCTCGATTTCGGTCCCACCCAACATAAGGGATGGTCCAATATTTTTATTTTGGTTTTTTAGTCTGAAATACATCAGGCTGGTTTTCCTTGATACTGCGAGTAGTAGTGGTATTCTACAATTTCGCCGAATAAAATTGCATTATTAAATATTTGCCAACCAAGATAATCTTTAGCCAAACATACTGTGACTAAATAGGTTAGGTTAGAACCTTTTAGGTATTTTTGTATTATTATTTTTGCATTTCTGTTAGCTCTAAGTTAGCCTAAGAGTCGAATAGTAAAGTTGCGCCACATGGATGATAGCAGTATGTTTATAAAATAAAATAAAAACCTAGGTCTAATAGGTTTTTACTTAACCTGATCGATTACAGTAGGCCTACCTATGTTTTTAAAATAAAAAAAAGATACAATGGCTGTTGGTGATAACAGTAGGGCCTAGCCTATGTTTTTAGTTTCTGAACTATAGCCTATGTTGTTAGCACTTCTTACTTGCAGACAAATCTGGTGATTAAAGTTGTTAGTTTAGCTGGTGATCTCCTGTAAATTATAGCAAAAGTTTTCAATGTTAATTCTCATTAACAACTTTTGGTTTGGGAATTTCTTATATTGTTGTAGATTGTTTATAATTGATTTCCGCCATCAGTGAAGTGTATAGATCCCTTACATATATAGGAAAAGGTTAACTTTTGTGTCTTTATATTAGTACTTGTGTCAGCTTATATGTAGGCATACTTCGCCTAGTACCAATGAAATTAGGATCAACCATCAATAGCTACCAAACTAGATTATTTATTTATTTAATGGAAAATCCTTTTTTTTAACTAATACTAACTATACATATATCATGATTGTTGCAAAATATTAATGTAAATAGTTCTTGGTGCTTTAGAAAGCAGATCACTTAATATCAACTAATAATAAACAACAAGTAATAAATATTTAACAAAAATAACATTCTAGCAAGATATACAATGCACTGAAAACAATGAATAGAATAATAATAATAATAATATAACAATCAAACAACAGCAACATAGCAATCAGATAACAAATAATGTATAAAAATACAAATACAAGGCCAATTTCATTTAACCAACTCTAGGAAAAACTACATGGTATTACAAAAATGAACAATAAAACAAATTAATCAATAAATTTTTAATAGTTCCAACACTTAAATAATGATATCAGAGGTCGAGGTTCACATCCAGACGTAGGCCCTATACTTTTGATGTCCTCAACACTTAAATTAAAGATGTCAAGTTCAATAGGAGTAAGGTTGGCTCTACGCTGGATTCTAACCATAGGACTATTCAGTTGATATGTTGTGCCATGATGAAGTCTGGCAAATAATTCACTTGACCGAGTCCTTGCAGCTGGTATGCGAAAGTTAACAGTTTCGAGGAGCATTGGGCAGTCAACCATTCCCTTGACTAGTTTCACAAGGAAAACTACATCCTGAACATTCCTTCTCAGCTCCAAGGAAGGCAAGCGGAGTTGAGAGGCTATGAAACCGACAGGAACTTGCTGGTAGCGGTAGCCGAGGCGGATTCCCACAAGTCTAAGAAATCTCGTCTGGACACAGTCAACTCTTTTAATAAGTGTCTTCTGATACGGGGACTAGACCACTGACGAGAACTCCAGGTGAGGTCTAGCAAAAGCAACATAGAGCATTCTCAGTATTGTTGGTTGATGAAGAAATTTAGAAGCGCGCTAGATAAGACCGAGATTCCTATTAGCTTTAGAGCAGACAGTGTTAATATGGGATTCAGGTGAAAGGGATGACGACAAAATGACCCCAAGATCTCTAATCTCCACAGTTCTCTCCATGACCCTGTCCTCAAGCTGATAACAAAATATAAATGGTTTATCAACTAGTGTTTGACTTTAAAATATAGCCTACTTAGTTTGGTAAGTTAAGTGGCGTAAATTGACGAACCTCGGCTGATATTTTTGCAGACGATGACCTTGTATTACATTCTACTGTCAAATGTTAAATATAGGTAAACATACTGTGACTAAAGACTATAAGTTAGAACTTCAGCCTACTTTTTATTGTTGCATTTCTGTTGGCGTAGGGTTGTATAGTAAATTCATGCCAGTTAAGCCAGGTTGCTTTAAATAGGTCTAAATATTGATATGTTTCCTATCAAAAAGGAATTTACATGTTTACTAAGTGTTTAAACATAATAGTCAACAAAAGTTGTTGTGTTCTAATTGAACAGTTTACTTTTGTCTGCATTCAGGTTGGTGTTTGGAGTTTTTGGCTAAATCTAATATATTACTTGACTTTAAAACGTACTGTGACAAGCTAGGTCAGATTAGATATATATTTGTTTTTTTCTTAACATACTGGTAATACTTATACAGTTTCTAAACTAAGATTTTTGACAGTCTAAATATTTACTGCATTTTTGACTGGTATGAAATTATATTATGACAACAATGGCTAATAACTTGAACGGTTTTATTTCACATGCATTTATTAAATAGAACTAAATATTGTACATATCCAAATCTAACTATAACAATATTATGAAGTCATACAATATAATAACGTTTCAAATTTAAATAAATTTTATTTATTTATTTATTTGTCACAAAACAGCACATACAGGACAGAATCCAATGCCAGATGACATGTCAAATGCAATACAATACACAATATACTACAATTAATTATTAAATACACATACATTAAAAGACACATATAAAACATTCAACAATACAATATCAAAGTTTAAAAATAAAACTATTATTTTTTTACAGCAACTACACCTCCAAAAATGCCACAGGCAAATCCATTCATTTAACTCCCCTACTGAATAAAAACAGTTTTCCAACAGATATCTTGATAACACCTTTTTAAATGTCTTTAAATTTTTAATTTGCTTGAAATTACTGGGTATTTTATTATATGTTTCAATACATTTATAGTTTGGTGCTTTCTCAAACATTGTGGTCTTATGTAAAGGATATTCGAACAAATTTTTACTTCTTGTTGAATAGCCATGTTCAGTTTTATATTTTAGGAAATCAGAATAGTTTGCTTTAACAAAATACACTACATTCAATATATATATATATATATACAGGGCAGGGGCAGTATTCCATGCTTTTTAAAATGTGGTTTACATGAGTCGTAGCATTTTAGATTGAAAATTACCCTAACAATTTTTTTCTGTATTTGAAATACTCTTTTACTATTTATTGAATCTCCCCAAAATACAATTCCATAAGAGAGCTGGGAATAAACATAGGCATAGTACACCATCATGGTTGTATCTATATCAATAACTCTCTTTATCGTAAGTATTATGAAATATGCTTTATTTAGCTTTCCAGTTAGGTCCAAAACATGGTTTTTCCACTAGAGAGTATTATCCACTACCAACCCTAAAAATTTTACAGTGTTTGTGGGTGTAATTATAGTGTGCAAATATTCATCATTAACGCAAGAAGATCTGATGTGATTTGAATGGAAGTTTATTATATGTGTTTTTTTAATATTTAAAAGAAGGCTATTTGCCTTAAACCAGCTATTCATTATACTGAAGTCAGTCTCTAAATCTACTTTTAATTGGTTTTTATTTGAATTTGTTATTGCCAGAGTTGAATCATCAGCAAACAGAGTCAATTTAGATTGCTTAATATTTGGCGTAATATCATTATTTGTAAATGATAAATAACAAAGGACCTAATATTGAACCCTGTGGAACACCATTTATAATTTTTAAGTATTTATTATTTATGTTATTCTTTCCAACAATTACTCTTTGGAAACGGTTCAAGAGGAATGATGATAACCAATTTAATACTTTACTCTTAATTCCATAATAGGATAATTTCATTAGAAGTATATCATGGTTTACACAATCAAATGCCTTTGACAGATCCATAAATGCACTAACTGCAAAATTTGATTTGTCCATTGCACAGGCTATATGCTCAATAAAACCAAATACAGCCTGTGCAGTGTTTTTATTCTTTCTAAAACCATATTGGTTCGAGCCAAGTATCTCATTTTCCTCAATGTACCCAATCAATCTGTTAAACATACAGTAACCTTTTCTAAAATTTTTGAAAAAACACTTAAAAGTGAAATAGGTCTGTAATTATTTATTAAATTAGAGTCTCCACTTTTATATACTGGGACCAGATTACTATATTTTTATTTTTTTTAAGGAAAAATTCCCATTTGTAAAGATATATTAATTAAATACACCAGAGGTTCTGCAATTAACTTTGCACAACGTCTTAATAAAAACTGTGGAAACTCATCCCAGCCGCTAGCTCTTGAAGAATTTAAACCATTGATTATTTTACACACCTCACCAATTGATGTTGGTTCCACCATTTCTATACTATCAGTTGGTCTTGGGTGCTTATGAATGAAATTTAATGCTGCTTTGTAATCAGCAGACACACCAAGGCAATCTACCGTATGACAGAAAAATTAATTGAAAATATTTGAAATTTTATTTTGTGATTTATAAATTTTACCTGAGACACTTAGCTCGATACAACTAGTTTCTTTTTCTTTACAATTTCCAGTTTCAATTTTAACCAAATTCCAAGCGGCTTTAGTCTTATTAGAGTCTCTAGATACAATGTGTTTACTATACATAATTTTTGCAGCAACAACACATTTTTTAAATATTTTTTTATAACGTTTTAGGCCTACATAATCAAGAAATGTTTGGTCTCTTGAGGATCTGGCTTTATTATGTAGCTCTCTTTTTTTAATACTAGAGACCATAATACCTGGAGTTACCCAACCATTTTGTTAAATATTTTTTTTTATCATTTGTAGGGGCCATAGGCATTCTAGGAAACGCTACGTTCAAGTATCTTATAATAATATTTGAAAAAGTATCATACTTCACATCCATGCAAATATGGTTTCCTTGTATATTACAGTATATAGTTCCTTCCAATCTTCCTCTTTTAACATTTCCAAAAACATATCAATACTACTATCACTGAAAGATCGCTTAAACAAATTATTTTTAATGACTTTTTTGTATTCTATGGCAGAATTTACTGAAACTATTTGGACAGAATGGTCTGAAAACCCAGATTCAAGCACAGGAACTCTACACTTATTTGAGTTAAAACTAGTTATTATATTGTCTATACATGTTTTTGAGTTTCCATATATTCTAGTAGGCTGTTCAATATGAATATTCAATAGATAAGAATCTACAATACTTTTAAAATCTAGCTGGATTTTACTTGGTGTTAGGAGGTCAATATTAAAATCACCTGCAACAACAACATGTAATTTTGGCTCCTTACACTGTACATGTTTCAAAAGGGCATGTAACTTATCTGAAAATGCTTGCATACTAAATTGATCATTTTTAGGGGGTCTATATATAGCAATCACATTAATACAAGCATCTGTAAACAGTTTAATGCCACAACATTCAAAAAGTCCCTCCACAGAATAATCCACAATCTCTGGCCTTAACTTAAATTTTATCTGGTGATGGACTAAAATAGCACATCCTCCTCTGATTCTGCCTGGGTCTTACATATGCAGCTGCTAAATTATAATTGTTAACATTATTTAATAAACATAAATTTTCTTTCTTCAGCCAATGTTCAGTAATATACAAAATAGTGGGTGTACAAGTCAATTTCACCAGAAACAAATTTAGTTCGTCAATTTTACTTAATTGTACAAGACCCTGCACATTACAATGCGAAACACTTAGTTCACATTTCGAGTTATCTGGGCTGATGACTACGTTCAAATGTTTACAAGACGAATTTATAAAAAAGGTGTGTTAGAAGTACTAGAAGTCGACAGTACAGGATCCACAGAGCAGATTTTCCCAAACATCAAGCATCTTTCAAGAGGTGTTGCCGTCTTCTTGATATGTTGAACTGCAACACTGCCACCTTCTGTGCCCTGTGATTTTGTCACATGTTTCTTGGCTGAGTCCAGCCATTTCTCCAAAGAAGTTTTTGTTTTTGGCAGTACTATTTTATGCTTAATGAGCTCTTCCAATCTTTCACTAATCCTCGACTTTCCACATTGATTTAAATGCCCACTTCGAGAAAAATGGAATGGTAAGATTCTGTCATTTATGAAGTTGACACTGATATTTTGTACTTTTTTGTTAGCACTTGAGTTTATGTATTTATGTATACACTGGTTTGCCTTGTTAACCAGATATTTTCTTATCATACTGTTTGGAGGGCTTGGGATTGTGTTAATAATTAAATTTGTTTTAAAAGAAATAGGAAGAATTTTGTTTAATAACTGTTTCATAACTTATCCCTGGTTTTACATCATTTGTTCCTCCAAAACAAACAAGAAAATCATTCTGATTAAGTTCTTTTGCAACCTCTTGTGCTCTTTCAGCAATATATGATATTAAGGCACCTGGATAGACATATCCCAAAACTTTGTAACCTTGTTTTTCTAGGTTCTGAAGCTTATTTGATATTTTTCTAGCATGGCTGTCACCCACGATTATTATTTTCCTTTCCTCTGTTGAGTTTTTATTAGTACTTATATCTACATTCAGTTTTGTTTTTTTAATACCTGTAAAAGATTTATTAACAACATTTAATGTAGCTTGTCTTGTTTTACACACTGGAAGAGATGGGGAATGTAGTGACTCTGAAATGCTTGTATTTTTTGTTATAACATCATCAGTAGCTAGTAGTTCAAAACTATTACGTGTTATGACTTTAGGAATAGCTCCTAATTTTATGGGTAAAGACTTTCTTCAATTTTGTACTTGAAAGTATTCTAGCCCCGCGTGTTCCACTTTATTTTCGAGGATAATTATCTTCTCCTTAAGGCTCTGTATTGTAGTTTCCTTCCTTAAACAATCATTTAAAATGTTTTACCTGCCTAAAATGTTATTAAACTTAAATATATATAAATTTAAAAAAGTAAAAATTATATATTTACCTTAGTATATAAATCGTGTGACTTCGTATTTATATTCTGGCTATGCGTTTCGGAATCTATGTTCCATCATCGGAAAGTCAGATCGTCATGAATTACATTAAAAACACTTCACAAACACACATAATATTCAACAAAAATATGTTGCCGCGAGGAATCGGTGCGCACCGTTAGAAGGTTGACCAACTACTCCATATTTTTGTTGAATGTTATGTGTGTTTGTGAAGTGTTTTTAATGTAATTCATGATGACCTGATCTTCAGAGAAGCCCGATGATGGAACATGATTCCGAAACGCGTAGCCAGAATATAAATACAAAGTCACACGACGGATATACAAAGGTAAGTATATCATTTTTACTTTAATTTGTGATTTGGATATTGATAGTACAATGTTGAAATATAGAAATTTCTTTAAAAAAAATTACAGTATTTGATAAAAGTTAGTATTAATTGCCAAAACTTCAAAAAATCTTGATGAATGTTGAATTGCCACTCCTTAGGTTAAATTGTCTGGGCGTAACAAAATGTGACTATAATGACACACTAAATAAATGTTAACATGTCGGGTATTAAATACAATACTGGTACGTATAGGTCTACAGAGCTTTATGAAATGGATTTTACTATGACCAGTACAGTAGTACCAGGAAAAAAGTTTATGTTCATTCTGTTATTTTATATTTTCAACAAGAATATAACAACAACAACCTGAACATAAACTTGCTTCTTAATTACCATATTCCTGGTTTCCATATTTTTCCAGTTTATAAAGCTATATATAATATATGCACATAGGCCTAAACTGTATTTGATATATTATATTATCTATGTCAACATTAAGTGTGTCAGTAAAGTCCAAACATGTGCCAGGCACCTTGTGAGCGCGGTCATTCACTTTTCCTGAATATGTGAACATTCCAGTACTGAGAACAACTGAGCACATGCTCAGCACGTGTTTGTGGGGTCTGGGATGATGAATATTTTAAAAACAAACATTAAACATTATGAGTCTATTGAAAAGGATGACAATGTTTTTGCACAATAGTAAAAAATCTTCAGCTTATCTATGTGATTTAAACATAACATTTGATTGTCTTCGACATGATATTTTAATAGCTAGCTAATATCGTTCAGTGGATTCCAAGTGGCAGAGTTAGTAATTTTTAAATCATACTTAGAGAACAGGAAACAGTTGGTCTGGGTAAAAGGGTGATCTTCACAGATTTTAAATATTATGAATGGCGTTTCTCAATAATTGTCTGTATTAGTCCTATACACCTTTTGTAATAGTTATAGAACTCGGCCTTAGGCGACTACTTTTTGGCCTTACAAGGTTGAATGTTTAAATAGTATATTTAGTCAATATAGATATGAAGTCGGCCTACTTTTAAATACTAAATACATATGAATCAAGGCCTTAGAGGAAAGCACTGGAATGATGTGGGCTAGCAAATGAACTATAAACAAATTAATTTTAGTACAGTCTAGACAATGAACAATTGAACATAATCTCTTTATTTTGTATACATATCCTATTACAAACTGACAACTTTTAATTATTACAATATTATTTAATCTGTTTTAAGCTGTAGGGTTACAGTACCATAAATAATCCCAGGTGAGACAGAATGTAGTTAGTAAACTATTGTTGCCAGTAGGCTATAGTATAAGCCTAATAGTAGTTAGAATTAATATTGCAGTACAATAAACAATATTGACCTCAGGAGGTATTGCAAATGATTTATAAAAATGTAAATTAGTTTTTGAAAGTGCGAGTTAACCTGGTCACAAGTTTAAGCTATTTATTTTTGTACCTTGCTTATTTAGTACTAATAGTACACCATTGGAGCCTCTCCCCGCAATATTTTCAAGTATTTTATATTCCTTTTTCCTAGGCCACATTATACACAAAATTTCCTGGAACAGCTGATAGCATTTCAGGTAAAAATATTTAGCAAATGATGATTTTTTAAACAATTTTTAACCCTTTAAAGTAAGTTTACACTGGTACACAAGTATGAGGTCTTGTATGAGATACACTTTCTCACCAAGACGTATCTTATCTTGATTTGTCAATTTAACTTGTACCTCATACAAGTCCTTATACTTGTGTAGTACCAGTGTAAACGTACCTTAAAATTAACAAATCACAACCTTCTCACCAAGATGTATTGTGATTTGTCAATTTAACTTGTATCTCATGCAAGTCCTCATACTTGTGTACTAGTCAATTTTTTAAATATAGCTTTTTAAAATAAGTGTAGCAAAAAACAATTGTGTTTGTAATTTCGGTACCAATTTTTAAATCGATATGGTCAAAAATGGAGTCGTTGAATCCAAAAGTGTTATAGTTAAAACGAGATAGCTAAAACAGAAGACTATTTTGAAGCGCCTCGTTTTTTAAAATAACATGACAAAAATCGTTCATACTTACTAAGAATATTTATACTGGTGTATTCAACTTGTAAAATAAATTTTATGTTGA
>JAGFPH010021497.1:0-13303 GCA_018207615.1 Philaenus spumarius | reverse complement strand
TTTAAGATTTTTAATTACCCCTCTCAACCCCCCATTTTGGGGTAAGGGGTGAAACGGTCGGTTACACCAAAATTCATCTCCCTTTGTCATATAAAGATACCCTGAAGCTCATTTATTTATTTTTACTTGTTCCAAAGTTAACGGGGGGAGGCGGGACTTTATGGACACCCGGTATAATGTAGCTTACATACATTGTATATATAAGTGTTCGCACTCTAACTGCGGCATTTAACGTCCGTATTGGTTCAAATTTGTTACACACGTTGGTTTTCTAAGTTGTTCGTAGTAGTGCTGTAGCAAAAAAATCCATCAACAGAAAGCACTTTTTTGGCAAAAGTAATAATGTTTTGAGGTTTTTGTACTTCAATGAAACTCTTTTGCGGGGTTTAATCTAAAAAAATAAATAAATGATATTATTCAGCAAATTTTGTTGTTTTACACGATCTTATAGCCCGTATGGTTCCCCCAAAATCGATCAAAACGTAAAATATAAAAGTACCATAAAAAGAGAGTTTGCCCACTGCAGGAGAAGCGAAGCAGTCCACAATACGAGGCCGCAATATCAAAGTGCAAACTTGCAAAGCGAGGAGGCAGCTTTTCAGCGCCTTCGCGAGTAGACCAATTTCCCAAATACTTGAAACCCTAAAACATGTAAACCTTATCAACTCGCGTCAGCGATTCAGTTATCAAATTATTTTTATTTGCTTTACATACCTTGTAAAAAGTAGTTCGTAAATGAAGTTATAGCAGTTTCTCCTCATCATGCGTCATCCTCAGGCGTATCACGCGTAAACCTCTCGGTGGCAACCGAGAAGTGGAAGGATGTGGCCACATCAAGGAACTAACTTAAAAAAAAAAACACAAAAACCAACCCGTTAACCAATTTTGTACGTGTTTGTGTATATACGTGTGCGAAATGAAAGTGTTTTTTTTAACGTGTGCTACGGTTGAAGATGGCTCCTATCGAGGCGAAACATCTGTAGTGACAACTAAGAAATTGAACTACTCTTGGCAAAGTACGTAAACCAATTTTGAATCTGTAGTTCGAATGGTAAATTATGGAAATAATATATTTTTTACCTTTAAAGTTGATTCATAAGGTAAGAAAATAGTTGAAAGATTTGCATAGAAACGTCTTTGCACAATACTCTTTATTTATATTGAAACACTAGGGAAAAACCCTGCGTGCTCCGCACGCCAACCCCGTTGGAACCTACTATACACATAATCGTGTTATATTTTCTTTGCAATAAAGGAGTAGGATTAATAATAATCCCAAAGCTAAGATGGTAAGTAATGTTAAATTTTCAAATCAAATTATTTCGTATATTTTTATAACAGCAGTTATAATAAAGGTTAAACGAACCGGCCACTACAGGTCTACACTTTAAAAAAAAACCTATCGTAAAAGTTATAAATACAAAGTTTGAAATTAACTGTTAATGGAAATATTAAAGGGAACAGATGTTTTATCTGTTATTTTATTCAATCGGTTGCTATGGTAATAAATGTAAACACATATGTCGATTTATTAGTCTAGGCCTAACCTAAGAGTTTTTTATGACTAAAATTTATAAATATTGAAATAAAAAAATGTTCTGATCGAAATGAATTATAGCCTATGTTACTCAGGGGATAGTGTAGCTTTTTATTAGTAAAACTATTTTTTAAATCGGTTCAATATTTCCAGAGATCACTCCCTACATAAAAAAAAAAACTTCACCTCTTTATAATATAGTAGGGAAGACGGCTGCGTGCTCCGCACGTCAACACCCAACGGAACTTTCTAAAAACATATGTTTTATTTATAATAAAGGTGTAGGGTTAATATTAACCTCAAAATTAAGATGGTAAATAATGTTAAATGTTCAAATCAAATTAGTTCATATATTATATTGTATAACAGCAGTTATAATAATGGTTAAAGGGTCTATACTTTAAAACAATAACCTAAAAGCTAGAAATACAAAAATAATTGCTTCAAATTTTGAAATAAGCTGTTAATGGAAATATTGGAGCAAACAGCAGTTATATTATCTGTTATTTTATTCAAGTGGTTGCTATGGTAATCAATGTAAATACATGTGTTGGTTTATCATTCTATGCCTAACCTTAGGATTTTTTCCGACTAAATTTACAAATATTGAAATAAAAAAAGGTTTTTATCGAAATAAATTATAGCCTATGTTACTCAGGGATAGTGTAGCTTTTTATCAAAAATATTTTTTAAATCGGTTCAATAGTTCCAGAGATTACCCCCTTACAAAAAAAAAAAAAAACTTTACCTCTTTATAATATTAGCATAGATAGTACAATGTTTTGCAAGTTTGCTAATATCTTTAATATCTTGGAGTTTGTTACGCATTGGATTAAAATAGAAACATTGTAAACCTGCAAATCTGTTATTGATTGGACAAAGCAACGTTAAAGTAATTCAAATGTAGTAATACAATAATTAAACAATTTCGTCAAACTCATCTGTGAAATATTATAAGATACATTCATTTTATTTTATTACTGGAGTCGGGATAACAATCTGTGTCCTTAGTTAATTTTATAATTTACCAGAAAACCAAACATCCGAGTCTTGGAATTATCTCAAAAGTCAACCGAGGGTTAAACTTGGAGTTATTAAAGTTACCGGTGATTTTTCTTCGTTATGAAGATGGAATCAGTCGTGTGTTGCTTGTCGACGGCCACCAGATGGTGCTGAGAGCAACAAATTCAAAAAATGAGAGCGGAGGGTGCTTCGTGTGAAATGGCGCGTGAATAACCAAGGTTATTTTTAAGGGTGCAGGCTGCACCGAGAGTATAAAACAATACCCGATGCTCCGATACTAATACCACCGTTTTATCGAGGGCTCTTTTCTCTATTCCGACCGCAAATTGAATCCCTTACTCCTTTTGTTTCATTTATTCAGTACATTTCGATTAATCGTTATTTGTTTAATTGTTGTGCAACTGTAATGGTTGTTCACATGCGTACAATGTATCTAGAGACAAATATCTATTGTTATCTGTAAATATGAAGGACCTCCGGTAATATGTCGGGACAATTCAATACGGGTAAGGGTAGTTATATTCAAGTAGAGGGGGGATTACATCATATTATTTCAAGCTGATAGTCTGGATTTTATTTTTAATTATAAAACTTTATGTTGTTTTTTTAATTAAGAAAGGCATCAAGAGCAACAATAAAATAAATAAACCAAACAAAAACAAAATAATACTAATACACATAATATTCTAGTCTATGGTATACATTTTACTTATTAAGTACGTGTAGTATGTTAAATATTTTCCTCATCATGCAATACAAAATAAAACAATACAATAAATTACTAAAACATTTATTTTTTATATTAATTTTTTTTTAAGCCATTTTATATTATGTGACATGATTATTGTTTTTTAACATAACTATTCAAATATTATCAAAGTATCATCGAACTCCAGAAAAGAAATTATTGATTATGCTAACTGAAATAACAAAATGAATATTCTTAAGGCTCTTCTATACCTTGGAGAAAACTCCCGAGTGTAAAGTATGATTTCAATACAAAAGGTCCGACTGAAGCCGCAAAATCGTCGAAACATGCATTCGTAATAACGTGTTTCGGATTCTATTTATAAATTAATAATCTGGGAAACTGCTTTAAGTTTTAAAGAAGGCTTTATATTTTTTACGTGTTAGCTTAAAATATGGAAGTTATTGCTTAAAACTCCCAAAAAATGCGTTAAAAACAATCGATTTTTACTCAGTTAAACTGTTGACTAAAAGGAGTTGCCGTCGATTTCTTTCAATTATGAGATATAAGACAGAAGCGCAAAGCCTTTAAGAACAATTTAAGATGTTTCACAACTTTTTAGGTTGAAAAACAGCGTCCGAAACACGTTAGTACGAAGTGCATGTTTTTGCTGTTTTACGCAAGGTACAGAAGACCTTCAACCTTTAATTCAAAATTTTTCAAAAATCTTGTGAAAACTGCATCGACAGTTGTATTTTGTGTCTGTGAAGCAAAATTAATGTGGAGTCCACTTAAAATCATGGTCAGGTCATGTGTCTATACGTTCAAGTGGATCTGAACCTTATTTGCTTAGAAAATTCACATAAAAAAGTCAAACACGTGAAAAAAGTCGATGAAATTTAAACAGCGATTAATAAAATAAGTCATTATATTTTCTGTAATACATTTGGCTACTTAAATTTCACCTATATATGTTATTTATTGAAACCTAATGATTCAGTGGAACGTAAATGTATATTCATGTGATGGGAATTTACTGTGTTAGTCAAATTTGCAATATTTCGATGAATAGCAATTCCTGTAGCAATTCTGTAGCAACAAGTTGTCTTTTATATTTAACTAGCTGACCCGTACGGCGTTGCCCATGGTGGTTGGTATTTTCACTCTTTTTAACGTAATTGTATTCTTTTGAAGTGTTCAGTCAGTGAGTGGTATTTGGCTTTCATATATATATATATATAGATCTTAAATAATAAAAGCACTATTGTCATAATAATAAAAGATCTGAAATTATGATTTTAGTAACTTTGATCCCTCCAAACCCCGCCTAAAATTTCGAAATTTTTCATACCCTTTCCTAGTGAGCACCTATGGCCCTAGAGGAAGCTACATACCAAATTTCATTTCAATTCGTTCGGTAGTTTTGAAGAAATGGTGATTTAATAACTTTGATCTACCCAAACCCTCCAAAACCCCCTGAAATTTCGAATTTTTTGAAAACCTTTCTTAGCGAGCGCCTATGGCCCTAGAGGAAGCTACATACCAAATTTCATTCCAATCTGTTCGGTAATTTTGGAGAAATCGTGATTTAGTAATTTTTAACCCCAAACCCCCCTAAAATTTCCAATTTTTTAAAACCCTTTTTCATTGAACACTTATGGCCCTAGAGGAAGCTACATACCAAATTTCATTCCAATCCGTTTGGTAGTTTTAAAGAAATCGTGATTTAATAACTTTGATCCCCCCAAACCCACCCTAAAATTTCGAATTTTATCAAACCCTTTCTTAGCGAGCACCTATGGCCTTAGCGGAAGCTACATACCAAATTTCATTTCAATCCGTTCGGTAGTTTTTGAGAAATCGTGATGAGAGAGTCAGTGAGTGAGTTAATGGAATTTCGCTTTTATATAGCCTATATAGATTATTCAATTCATATTTGGCATATCGTTATCCAGCTCGTTTCTCGTGTAGGTTTGCTTCATTTCACTCCTCTTTTTCTTTATTATTCTCTATTACGTAAAATGTTTTCGCCTTCAGTAAGATCTATTGCCGATTCTTCCCGACTTTGAATTTCACTAGTCTCTGTCCGTGGAAGGTGATTGCCAGCCATCAGTAATGTAGAATTTTCTTGGAGTAATGCTTCCATTTTTCGTTTCGTAATGAATTTGCTGTCATTCGACATGTTAATAACATACAAAAAATAAATAACTACATTTATTGAGAACACAAGAATGTAAAATAAGGAAATGTATGTAGGCCTATGTATTCAGGCGTGCTATAAGTTAAGTGCCAAACTTTAGGAAATAGTGCTTTGGGCCGAAATAAAGAGGAAATCAAGAATAAAGTGTTTCCCAAAAATGCTTCATTTTCCATTTATTCGCCATTTTTTCTTTTACAAAATAAGTCATATCTAGAGAACGGCTTGAACGATTGAGTTCAAACTTATCATGAAGTTTAACCTACCAATGGTCTGTTTTAAGAAAAATAAACCATTGTATACAATCACGCGTTTCAAAATGGCGGCCGATTGAAAACTTCAAACCTGAATTACCCCAAAAACCACACATTTTAACCAAAAATATCGACACCTCTTTTGTAGCCCTTTTAATTCCCTATCGGATGGTGTAACTGTCAGAACAATCGGATGAAGGATAATAGTTCAGTTATGTCTAATAATTGGTTTGTTCAACTCGGCATCCTATACATATTTTTAATTGATCATCAGATCGCTTTTAATCGTTAAATATAAAAAACAGAGTAAAATATGTATTGCATTATTTGTTTGTAATAAAAGTATACGTACTCACCATATTGTAGGGTTTACTACAGATGTTTTGAACAAACCAATTTATTAGACATAACTTAACTGTTGTCCTTCATCTAATTTTGTTGACAACTACACCATCCAATTTGGAATTAAAGGGCTACAAAAAAGGTGTCGTGACAGTTTTTTAAAGTACGGTTTTTAGGTAATTGTAATTCAGGTTTAAAATTTTTAAACGGTCACCATTTTGAAAGGCATGATCAGATATAATCGATTATTTTTCTTAAAATATAGCATAGTTAGGTTAAACGTCATGCCAAGCTTGAACTCAATTGGTCAGCCCGTTTTCTGGATATGAATTATTTTGTAAAAGATTTAAAATTGCTGATATCTGGAAATTTAAGAGATTTTTTAAAACATTTTATTTTTGATTTTCTCTTTATTTTGACCCGTAGAACCAATTTCCAAAGTTTGACACTTTACTTACTGGACATCCTGTATAAATATATAGCGTTACATGACGCGTACATTACGGTTGATTAGATTTAACACCTAAGAAAATTTTCTGTCGGTGGTGCATCTTAAGAAAATAACGATTAAAATATGAAAAAGGAGGGAAACGAATTAGAAGAAAATACACAATTTAATGTATGCACCTTCTTAAAATCTCTCCTTTTTAGCACAAATCGCTGGATATAGATGGTTAATTCTTTGTTTGTATTGAGTACAGAATTCTATTACTACCCAACAGCACAGGTTGCAGAAGCTAAACATCGAAGGCGCTGCGTGATCCACAATCCAACAAACCACATTAAAAGTTTTTCCCTTGTACTCTTCAATTAACTGTCTCCCTTGATTGAAACAAGTTTAGTTTTGCTCGCGCGCAAACAATCAATTAGTTTCCAAGACTCTTTCTATCATCAGATAACGCCGGCTCAACTTTTTATTTCCCGCCAAGTTGGCGCAACTGTCACCGACAACCTTCGTTCGCACTTCAACTTCAGCCATTAAGTTGAAATTAATTGGAATCTGCACTTGTTCGTAACGGAATGTAAGTTGCAAACTCGTCACTTGTAAAGTCAAATACAACTCGGTTCGTATTTGTGTTTTAATAAAGTCAATGTGTACCTAATGTATTTAACAGCTTCATAATTTCAATCGAATTTGTAGTTTAGGTCTATTCATGTCTGAACAAGTTTTAAGGACTGAAATTACAAAATACTTAATGGGCTTATCCCACCTTGTACGTTAAAAACTGATGATACAATGGTATTCGGTTGTTAGTATTTTAGGAAACCGGAATGGGTTTCCTTATGACGTAAAGATCCTGCCGCCAGCTTTTAAAGCCAGGGCTATATCTACAGCCCTGTTTTAAAGCTGCCACTACGTGGATTTGAACCGTGTCCTTTATGGTATTTAACGTTTTAAACGATTTTGGACTAATCAGACGGGTCATAAGGTCGTAAAAAAATAAAATTTACAGTTTAACATCATCTATTTAAATATTAAACAAAACCAAAAAGTGAATCATTTCAGTACAAAAATCTCAACAAAGTCACTTCAGGTTAAAAAACGTGCTTCCGGTTGTCGAACTTTTTGGTTAACGAGCTCGTCCAAGTTACTTAGAAATCCAACGTGGGTTCCAAATTAGGACCAAATCGTCGTGGTCGTTAGAGTGAAAATACATATAAACATAAATGTGAACAATTTTTAATGACATCTCAAAACGTATTCTGGGGATCATGATCGGTGCTAATTGACTACACTCTCGACTTTAGATCTTGCTTCGTTTCAAAGTAGTGGGCAATCAAAGTTCTGTAAAATATTTGTATTATAACATCAAAGTAGGTTATTAATTTGTTAATATATTAGGAATAATTAAGTTGTTGAGGGTACTATTTTTTTTAAAGGATATTTCATACCCAATATACAAATACAATCTAATAATCTTACCAAGAAAGTATAGCATTTTAATTACATTTAAATGATGATGTTAAAATAAAAACTTCATTTCCCAGAAATTTGTCCATTACTTTAAGCAAGATACTAAGATCTAGTTTGCGTCATTCTGTTTATCTTTTAATAAGCTTTTTTATTATTATTATTAGGGGGTTTGTGTGATCCACCACCGGGTCCCACTGCCCTTAAACCATGAGGTCCTCTGTGCCCCATGTCCAGGCAGCAGTTCACATCAAACCCTCCCTTTTTGCAAAACGAAGGAGTCCGTGGGGGCCTTCCTCTCGTATATAACTGATGTCAGGGTATCCTTGTCCCAGATAATTCTGCCTCATTGATGCGAGGGCATCACATTAGCATAGAACGTGGAAAGAAGTTTCCTCCTTCTCTCCTTCTCCAAGCCCATTAGGTGGAGGTGCCTCCTCAGAGAGTTGTGTCTCGTCAGTAGACCGACCAACAACCTCACTTCCGGCCTGCCAAGACCCAGCAGTGTTCTGCTTAGGTGTCCATCCAGGCCTTCAATGAAGTCGTGTGCCTGTCTCTGACCTCTTACCGTCTCTCTCCATCTACGCAAGTGTCCTGATTGGACATTTTTTCTTACGCTTTCTTTCCCATAGCCTCTTGATATTCCTATCATTGGTTCTGGGCCCATCGGTGGAGTTTCTGCTCCTCTCTTAGCCAGTTTATCTGCTATTTCATTCCCTTCCACTCCTTCATGTCCAGGGACCCGAACAAGTCTTACTTGCCAACTGCTTGACAACTTATACAGCAGTAATTGGCATTCCCAGACCAGTTTTGATGTTATTTTTCATGTACTGATTAGGATAGCAATACCTCCCTCATTTTGTTCCTGACATTTGTTGTGATAGCACCCAGTTCTGCCTTTTTCCAAATGAAGGCAAGATTGAAATATATATTTTTGAAGTGAAAACTTCTTTAGCGGCGTTGGGCACTTTTTGCTTGGGGAAAAAGCATATATTTTTGAAGTGAAAACTTCTTTAGCGGCGTTGGGCACTTTTTGCTTGGGGAAAAAGCATTGAATTCGCGACCGTTACCACTCGAGATATAGTATGTATTATATATATATATATATATATGTATGTACGCAACGCGAATATACTACATAGCACTTCTTATTGGGAGAGGAAAAAGCATCAAACTCGCGACCGTCACCGCTCGAGATATAGTATGTATGTATATATATATATATGATATTTGTGTTATATGTATATTAAATACCAAAGTCAGCAAAGTCATTAATGTTTTAAATTATTTTAGTTGAAGAAAAAAGCCTGATACGTCCTTGCTTCGGTTAAAAAAGAAATGTTTCTTTCTTGGTTTCATAAATCTGCTATAAAGAATATTTACATATGTATACAAATAAATATATGTATATTTTACTATCCTTTAAATAAAATAACCAAAACTAATTTACAAGACATTATAGGCCTACTTTTTTTATTTATTATTTGACTATAGACAATAATTTTTATGTTATTTTTTAGATTTTATTTTAAATGGGTCAAGGTAAAAATAATTCTCAAATTTCAGATTAAACCAATATAACCAACGATTTATATTCATGACAGTTTTCACTTCTGATGGCAGTCCCACGACTGTTTTCTTTTTTTTAATTACACGAACCTGCTTTGGTGTTATAATACAAATATAATTTTCCAGAACTTTGATTGTTCATTACTTTGAAACGAAGTAAGTTATTAAGCTCTAGTTTGCGCCATTCTGTTTCTCTTTTAATAAGCTTCACAATGGTTACAACGACCTACCTTTACATTTGAAACAGTTAACCAACTTCCTCTCAAGCCCCCAAAACCATAGAGGATCAGATATGTCGAATAATTTGTCCTGTTATGCAACGCAATATATAGACAAAGTTTTGTTAACTTATTTTCACAACAAAAATAATAAGGAGTTAAAGGGACTTTCGAACTCTGTATATATTTCGCCATATGTGTTAAACAAAACTAATATTAAATTGTTCTAGGTGTGGTATATGTATATCATGTCATTTAGTCTTATTGGACAACTCCCCTATTTTCGCAGGACAAAGTCTGATTGATGCAAATTATAAGATTTCCCTTCAAATTGTTTACAAACTTCAATATCGGATTGGCAGTGCCTTGTCAGAATATGCTATTGTCTGTACAGACACGTGGTCTAAAGTTTGATTGGTTGGTAAGCCAACAATGGCCGAAAGCTGTGTCCGACTGTCAACCCTTAGACTTTGTCGCGTGTGGATTATACCTCTTGTTTAATTAAATATGCCACATTCAGTATCCGCCGTATTGTTGTCGGTTTACTTGGCCGGTATCCAATGCACGTCAAAGTAATACATCAGATGTGTTGAAATCGGTCCACGCGTTTCAGGTACGCTGAAGTAATATCCTCATCCGTACGTACATCCTTTTTGTAACATTGCATTACCCTAACCTAAAATAGCAGTTGGCCGTGGAGAACTAATTAACCAATTTTACTAAATTGGTTGATATATGGTAATTAATGTGAATGCATTTAAAGAAACGTGTTTGGTTCAGTATAGGCCTAACCTAAAATTGTGTTGTTAAGCTGTTTTATCCGTTATAAGGCTGGGAGTGTACCTCGTAATTTTCGTTATTTTTTACGCTTTAAAATCAGAATTTTTGCAAAATCATTTCTTATTTAGTGTCTTTGGTCGCATAAAAATATACCTTAAAATTTTCGTGTCTTTAGCTTCAATAATTTTTGCTCTTTTTTGATTCCATGTCAGGATAAAGCCATTTTACATTATAATAAACGGTACCAGGAACTGGCACATACTTTCTCACAAACACATTTAAATTACTAAACAGATTCACTGTGACTTGTAGGGTGGGTTAGGAGAGTTTTTTTATTAAAGTTGGAAATTAACTAATAAATATTATTATTACTATTATCTAGAGAGAAAACTATACGATCGATTTAGAAAAAATTTGCACCAAACACGTCAATTAGGTCAATAGATGCACGTAAAAAGGTTTTGAATTTTTTTTTAAAACAACCCGCTTTATGGCCAAAAAACCCCCAAAAATCTGTTATAATTATTATTAGCTAAACGAGAATTTTTAGAAAGATGCGGGTTTTTGTATATTGTAGGGCACATTAAAGGCTACAAATAAGCCAAATTTTATCAAAATCGTTAGAGCCGTTTTTTCATAAAAAAATAATAACTGATTTTTGGAGGGTTTTATGGCCAAAAAGGGGGTTGTTTTTCAACATTTTTCAAAACTTTTTTTCGTGCATCTATAAAAGCGTACCGGACATGTCTTGTGCAAATTTGGTTGAAATTGATCGAATAGTTTTCTCTCTAGCTTTGTATACATACATACATACAGACAGACATTTTGTAAAAACCACTCTTTTGGACTCAGGGGGTCCGAAAACGGATATTTCCACAAAAATCTCAACATCGATTTTGTTTGCGATCACTATACTTTCTCTATACTATAGTATAGTGAGAAAGTAAAAACGATTCCACCTTTAATTTTTACTTTCTCCCCCCTATACGTAAGGGGGAGAAAGTAAAAATTGTTTAGTGGAATTATCTGTGTTGTTGCTCACTGAACCCAAAAATATTTTTAGTGTAATTATTTGTTTTGGTGTTCCCTGAACCCAAAAAAGTGTTTTTTGGTGATGTCTGTCCGTGTGTCTGTTAGGATGGAGTACAGAGCTGGAGACCATACCAACGATCCGATTTTGATGAAATTTAATGTGTAGGTGTAGTTCTGGAATATCTCCAGGAGTTTTTTCAAATTTTTGATTTTTAATTGGTTTTACCCCCAAAAATTTCCAAAAAACGAGAAAAATCTAAATTTCTCAAAAACGGCTCTAACGATTTTGATAAAATTTGGCTTATATTGTAGCCCTTAATGTACGCTACCATTTGCAAAAAACAGCATCTTTCTAAAAATTGTCGTTTGGGTAATAATAATAATAAGTGATTTTTGGGGGGTTTTGGCCCAAAAGGGGGTTGTTTTTTAAAATGTTTCAAAACCTTTTTTCGTGCATCTATACAGGCCTAATTGATATGTTTGGTGCAAATTTGTTCGAAATTTATTGAATAGTTTCAATAATAATAATATTTATTAGTTACTCTTCTACTTTCATGTGTCCCTCCTCCTACTTTAATACAATTATGAATCACAGTGAATATTTTTAATAATTTAAATATGTTTGTGAGAAAGTATGTGGCAGTCCCTGGTACCATTTATTTGTTTTGTTTGGTTAAGGAGTTAGGCCTACATTCGTTTTGACATTCAAGTTATAGGTAAACCCTACTAAGGTAAATACAATTGCTGAACTTTTAAACCCATACTAAAATATAGTAAATAGTTGGTACGTTATTTCACAAGAGAGCAGAAACATCATTACAGCTTCAACAAACTCAACAACGTAGTCGTCTGAAAGTAAAATATAATACAACGACAGACTCCGCTGCGCGCGCATGATTTAAGAGCACAATGCAATTTTACGCTACTTAAACTAAACCATCGTTTCCTCAGGGGTTCCTCGTGTACTTTCAAGGAAAAAGATGTTTTCACCACAAAATCGTATTTAGTTAAGGGGGGGGGGGGGCATGCACTAAGGGAGACAACAGTTTCATTGTTGCGTACCGAGCAAGATGATCAATCAAATCTGATCGTAGCATGATTGGCCGTAGCCATCCAGAGCAGCTGTGGTGTTTCTTTTACTCATTCTGTCATATTTAATGGTTTTTTGTTGAAAATCTTAAACGCAACTGTTTCTAATATGCGACTCAAGATATAAAAGAGACGGGGAGAGAGATGATAGGTAGTAGTATTAGTACTTGAAGAAGAATATTTTATTGTTTTGAGTTATGTTGAAGTTTAATAAAATAGTCAGGCAAAAATATAGATTTTTGCACGCACAGTGATTTAAACGTACATAATTGTAATAGATTTTTTGTACAACTGTGTTACTTTTATGTTTAGCCTTAAAAATGTAAAAAAATACAAAGACTAAAGCAAGTCACCTTAAACAAAAAATCTAAATCAAAAGTGGTTCATCCGTTGGGAGCTACGATGACACAGACATTTACACAGATACACAGACACACAGGTACATAGATAGGCACGTTACACTTATAACACCCATCTGTTTGCGTTGGGGGTTAAAAACCATTCGTAGTTTTAGAAATTTTGAGCTGTTATTTAGAAGATTCGTTATGGACGAAGGGGCTCTAAAGTTGAAAGAGCATTAAGATTTTAATGTCAATGGGTAGTGAGGATGGTAGGGCACAAGAATGAAAATTCTCTAAGGATGGAGGGTACTAAGATAGACG
>JAGFPH010021496.1:0-13304 GCA_018207615.1 Philaenus spumarius | reverse complement strand
GAAATGTTAGAAAGTTTAATACACGCAGAGCAATAATATTTTGATTTTATTTACTGCTCTAACAAAAAAATATATAACTATACAATCAATATTTTTTTAAATAAAATTTGTTGCTCGTTTACAGAAAAATTGCTAAATTTGTTAAAATTACAACCTGAAGTAAGGGTTTTTGTTAAACCTCAGCTCTTTTGTGTTGGACGTACTGCATATCAGTGTGTGGTCTGCTTTAAGGGGGGAGGGGGGTAATATTGTGTGATTTCCCTGAAGCCCACTGCCTGGAATGAAAAATATAAGACATTACAGTTTCAAAATACACTTTGATTTCTTCACTTTTGTATTCTCTTTCCATTCTGGTTACATTTTTTTCTTCTCTCGTTTGCTTCTTCTGTAATTAGGTTTGTGTACGCGATTATTAATGTAAGATGTGCTCTCTCTCCTTTATTCTTAGCTTAAATACAAATTTCCGATATTACAGGAAGACAAGATAATTAACGGCTTCCAATTAACTACCTCCTAAACGAGATAATCAAAGGAAAGTTTCTAGACGCTCCCGGCCTTCTCAGTCACGTGACGCGATCAACTATCTCGCATTTCACCCGACCAGAACGAGACATCCAGGAAGATTTATTTATTGCCAACCCTGAAGCAATCGAGTGGTATCCTTCTACGTGTTTAGAATCAGCCAACATAGTTGTCGTTAATCAGCCAATATTCGCAGATTAGTGTACTTATGTTTTGAAATAATCTTATTTTGAATTTTGGATACCTGTTTAACCTGGATCTATTTAGAACAATATTAGTTTTAAATAAAACGTTATTTTAATGATAATTCACTTGGTAAGTAAAGTATGAGAATTAATAAAAATATACTAGTTTTAATAGAAAAATTATAAGAATTCGTATAAGTATGATGTTAAAAATCGAGTAACAAAGAAAATGACGAAACCGTTCTTAGAAATCTTTTTATATATGCAAGTAACTAAGAAAATTAGGAAGAATATCAGAAGACTTTATTACCATATTATGAATCATTTTAGTCTATGCATTCTGATTGATATTCGTTTATTAATGCAAAATTAATTTCTATAACTTGTTATACAGTATTACAGTTAACATGTTTTGATTAAAATCTGATATAATTTTAACAGTTTACAATACCAAAGCAAATACAGCCCTCTTGAATACAACTTATCTTTTATCTAATTTTGAAGAAAATCTTTTGTAATTTGCAGGAAATTGTTCATGATCATCTAGATTACAATTCATAGAAAACAAAAGTCGTACATTGTAAATTTCTATTAAAGATGTTGCTTATAAACGAAAAATATGATTTTAATCGAGTTACTTGAAAACAGTAAAATTTCGGAGCGAATTTTTTCATCTATTGACTACACGTTAGAACTTTAAGCAAATTAAATATGTGCACATGGAAATAAAAACTAAGATTGCCAATAAAAATATAAATGTAAATATTCTAGTCGCACTCAAGCTCAATACTAATATAATATTATTTGCAAGTCTTCCGAAAGTTTAATCCGCTCAATGAGTTTGAGGTATTTACTGCAGTGATATAAGTAGGTTGTCAATTAAAGTTTGGTACCTTAAGAATAATATCATTTTAATACGATGATACGTTTGGAATATATTCTAAATGTTGAATGATTTATCCTTTGAAACGCCTTTATGAAATGACGGCAAATTATTTTTGATACTATTATTGTTGTTGCCCCCATTCCGAACCTCTATTTCGAAAGTACTAACTAATACCATTTTGGTAACACTTTCGGATTAACTATCGGTAGGAACCCTTAACTATTTGTTAATTTTCCTGTTTAATTAACAAAAACAGTACTACTGTAATGTATTTAAGGGGACCCCGACTCCCATAAGAACGTAATGTTAACTATATGTCGCATATTTTTAAAACCATTTGAGATATCTTAATGATTTTTGTTTTGTATTGATTTTCATGTCTTCTTCTAGTGTATTAGGAGAGATTTTTTTTTCATTTTCTTAAAACTGAAATAAATATAATTCTTTTATAATGTCATGTTTAAGCGTAGAAAAAATGTATATATACAAATTTTTAAATAAAGTTAGAGTAATAATAAAAAAAACCTCTCCTATAGAACTAGTATTTCATCCCTAAAAATTTATTCAAGATAACTTAAGTGTTTTTTGAGCTACGCGACACCAAAACTAAAAAAATGCAACTTTCGGAAATCGACAAAAAACCAAACAAATGAGATAAAAAGTAACTTCACTCAATTTTAATAGTGTCCAGAACAATAACTTGGATATCTGGGTCATCCATATAAAATAAATAACATTAACATTAAACACCAATATGTATACCACCTGCCCTGATCATAAGAATTAGTCTAACTATATATATATTTATATTTAGTATTTGTTTCCTGATTTTTTTTAGTAAATGTATACATAAATACTTCAGTAAAATTATGCAAAACAGCCCCAGCAGGAGACCAGATATTATGTAGTCATATCCCGTCACATGTGAGAGTTTAGAGTAACGTGTGAAAGGTCTACTATATGATATATTATATCAATGCAGACGTCAAAAATTTCGAGTTTTTTCCGCGCTGCACAAAAATATTTTCAAAAAAATAATGTTATTATATAATGTTTTATATGTCAAATTACTCAAATAAGAAGTATAAAATATATAGTAGAAAAATAACACGACAATCTTTGAACAAAATAAAATACAAATTGTAAAAGAAAATAAAAACAACAGACAACTCCGTGTCTTGATAGATTGTTTAAAATTTGTCAAGGGCTTATGGGTAAGTTACAATGATGAAAATTATATCGTTTTAAAGTTGATGCAACCGAGTACAATAATCAGAAAAAAATTCCGGTAGAAAAAAATTTTACCCGGTCTGGCCCCCCTTAACATTAAAAAATCTCTATCCATAATATTTAAGGAATTATAAATTTTTCAGTGAAATTTTCGTAACATACCGATTTATAAAAAAATATCTACATAGTCAATTTATTTTATAAATGCTTTATAAATGTATACTCTTATATAGTCCTTTGCGTGTAATTTATTTTAAAACTAATACAATTTGAAAATAAATTAAACATTAAAAACAGGGATTCAACATTTAATATTTAAAATTGTATCGTAGTAGATGTAAATTCACAAAGTAATGAATACAATAATAATGGGAATCGTCTAAAACTATTAATAAACTATTTTAAATATATACATTTTAAGCACTTGTCTCACTCGATGTGACTGTGACAGTAATAATACACAATATTGATCCGAAATCCTTTCAAAGCAGTTTTGATTGTTGTCCTATTTAAAAGTTGGATTAAAACAGATTAACGCTTTTATTAATTAATTAAATTTCGCGTCTGTTTACGAGAGGTTATTTTAGTTCCGTGAAACGTAGAAAACATACATACAACATTATTTAAGTGGTGTTGTTTGAAAACTGACAAAATCCGATTTGACGCATACAAAACCATTCACGCTGTTTTGACTCCCAAAATTTATAATTAAGCTCTTCTTTATAATAATTGTATAAAATGAAAATTGAGGACCACCCTAATATGGTGCTGAATACAAAATTTAAAATATTTACAATAAAACAGGGGTTAGAATTAGATACGGGGGTACAAAAAAGCTCACACGCTCGCTCATTAATATTATGAAGCATTATATTATGAATATTATGAATATAATTAATTGACCACACGAATATTTCGTAAAGGCGTACTAAAGAGTCCGCACCTACTCTGAATGACTGTTGCACTCTTCGTTTCCTTTTACTCTTGCACCTCAAACGAACCTATCCCAACCTAACAAATCATTGGAATAATAAGACAAGACAAGACTGTCGAGGTTCTTCGTCCTCTATTTTTCTGCAACACCTGATAGTTAAATTAGTAGACCTACACTGATAAACTATGTTCATATTGTTAGTCTTTTCACTAATCAGTGGGAAGCTAAATGTCATTCACATGTCAAAATATAACTGGCCGAGGTGGACTAAGAGCCCTCACCTTTTCTAAAGGGCAGCTGGATTCATCATTCTCCCCCCGCAAACCTGGTAACCAATGTTTATTACCATCTGATGACCCAGACTCGTTGCCCTTGAGCCATTATAACAAGGAAAATCCATGTACAAAACATTAAAGGCAATTAATTTCAATTTTGTTTTTCTTTGGTCGTTGGGCATATTGATTTTAATTTTTAAACTGCCTTGAATGTTATACGTTCGTATTAGTTTTTTTCTAATCAACTTAAGTAGTTACAAGTTGAAAACAAAACACTTTTCTAGAAAATAAATTATGCAGTTGAGTCAGATGCTTTCAATGATGTAGAATAAATTATAAAAGGGTTTCTAAAAGGCCTTGGAAGAAAATGTTACGCTGTAAACCATAGAACAACTCTACTGGTAAAGGGACTTTCGGTCTCACTGCATTTATAAACCGAACCCTTTTGTACAGGAAGTAGGCTTTGTTTTAACAATCGTGTTTTGTAGGATATTCTCAATCTAGATTGTAGCATTGCAGAGCTATATGGGCAAGTGAAAGTGTTACTAATTATTAGTTTTTTTCATCATTACTTGTGTGTTTTTCTAACTTACCGAAAATATTCATTTGTTTCAAAATATATTCTACTAGGGGAGACTCCTGCATGCTCCGCACGCCAACCGCCAATGGCAAATTCAAAAAACATAAGTCATGTTTTACTTATAATAAAGGTGTAGGATTAATAATAACCTCAAAACTATGATGGTAAATAATGTTAAATGTTCAAATCAAATTATTTATTATATTTTATAACATCAATTAGGCCTATAATAATGGTTAAAAGAACCAGCAAGGCTCAAGTCTACACTTTAAAACCCTAATCTAAATGCTAGAAATACAAAAATAATTGCTTCAAATTTTGAAATCAGCTGTTAAGGGAAATATTGGCGCAAACAGCTAAACTATCTGTTATTTTATTCAATTGGATGCTATGGTAATCAATGTAAATACATGTGTTGGTTTATCATTCTAGGCCTAACCTAAGATATTTTTCCGAATAAATTTACAAATATTGAAATAAAAAAAGGTTTTTATCGAAATGAATTCTAGCCTATGTTACTCATGGGTAGTGTAGCTTTTTATTAGTAAAACTAATTTGTCAATAGGTTCAGTAGTGACAGAGATACCTCCTACATGCAAGTAAACAAACAAACAAGAAAACAAACTTTACCTCTTTTAATATTAGTATAGAAAACCCAAATTCTTTAATGTATACTCTCAAAAAAAAAAAAAAAATTTTCCAGAAAACTTCAATAATATTTCTTATATATATATATATATATATATGTATAAAAACCCGGAATGTGATGGTCCTTCGTGTGTATCTGTGCAGACAGTGATGGTCCTTTAGAAGGTGATGGTCCTAGTTATAGTTTGATGGTCCGGACCATCTTGATGAGACACAGTTTACAAACGTTGTATAACGCTGGATCAGTATTTTCTTATATTTTATAAATTATTATAGACCTCTATAATTGGAATATGATGGTCTCTGATGAAATTCTTACCTCAAAATAAGGGGAAGTAAGTAGTTTCCCCTACCGTACGTTTTAAAGCGGCCAGTCTCACTCGCTCGCTTTTCTAACAGCACCCGGTCATCTACCCCGGCCTTGCCTACCCTTCTACCTGCTATCTATTCATAGTTGAGGGAGGGTCGTTTATTGTTTACTGCATAGTAATATTATATTGTTTATTGGTTTAATGTTTTACTTCTCTATACAATAGCCGATATGCAAACTATAGTAAGTTCTTCATTCCTTTACCGATTTTCGTAAAACTCATTTTCCTTTAGTTTTTTGGGATGCTGAACAAGAATCTGGCACTTATTTTTACCTAATGTTAACAATAAAAATAATGATATGTATAGTACGCCTTATATGTATTTTTTGAAAAGAAAACATTCATTTACACAATTTTCTCGATATCTGCAAAATCCCTCGAAACTTAAAAATATTAAATCGGACATGAGCCAGACTTGTCGTTTTAATTAATAATTTAGTCATTTTATTTTTTGTCAATTTAATTTTAGTGCTTAAAATCGGTTAATATTTCTGTAAAAGCAATTTACAGCAGTTGATTAAGCTGTAAAAGCTTTTCTCTTAATGTTTTTGATGATACAGATGCATTTAAGTATTTTTTCAACTAAGTTGATAATTTCTAAAACTTTATGGAAATTTATCATTTCTAAAACTGTAAAAACAGAACAAAACAAAACATATTATCACGTACATTTTACTTAATTTATGCAATCAAATATAACAGATAATTTTTCAAAAAATAAATACTCAAATGTTAAGAATGTATTAAAAATATAATCTTGAAATCGCATTAGAAAAGGTAATACATTTTGAAACAAAACAGTACCAGCCATTATAATTATTGTAGACCTAGAATTCTTTCATTTTACTGCCTAGAAGTTATAAATAAATATTGAGCTTGACTTGTGAGAAGATGTACTTGATAGAATAAACTTAGAACACAAAATCTCACAACTAATACGTTTATTAACTCAAACGCGTTTCAACGACAAAGTCGCCATCTTCAGTGATGCACGAGCTACAATAGTCAAACTATAACTCAATTTATAGTTTGAGTTAACTCAAGTTATATTAACTATTAAAGAGTTTTCTCCTATTTTATGTTTTAACATAGGACTTTGAAAAGTAAATTACTTTATTGCAGTCATATTTAATGAGGCTGCTTTACATTCAAAATAGTAGATATTTTGAAGAAGAAAATATAGTAACACTGTAGTATTATTGGAAATAATAAATCATACAAAGTGTGCGTTAGAAATAACATTTTCTATACTATCAAAATACAACTTATCTCTTTCCATTGTGTGTACTGTTGATAAAAAAAATAGTAGGCTTATATTCTTTTTTAAATACAGTTAATTTTTTATAACTACGTATTTAGTGCAAACTGCAAACATGCATGAACATAATTTTAAAGGTACCAGTTTGCGCATTTCTAATTTTTTAAGACGTAATTAGAATTAAAAATTTACACTTAGAATTAGAAATTTCTAAGTGTAAAACCAATTTGTTTTTAATAATGCCTACGCAAGTTAACAAGTTTCTTGTGTCGTTCCCGTTTTTTTACCAATATTCTGGAAATAATAAAAAAATCTTCAAAAAATGTCCACCCACCAGAAATTGCCGCCCTGGGCAATTGCCCAGTCTGCCCATTGGTAAATCTGGGCCTGGGATCATGTCAACATGGGTCACAAATAAATGTTATAATTTCAGCATGTTATTAACGTTTTTTACGTAATTTATAACAAACTTTATTTTACGTTAGTAGCATTTTTTATTTGTTATATATTGTATTTAGATCTGAAATATTTTTAGGACTTGCGCTTTAGTTCTCAAGTTATTACCATTGTTGTTATCCAGTATGTTACTTCCATCTAATCTAAAAACAGAACCATTGAAGTTGAAGTTTGGCATTACAAGGTGGTATCAAAACGTGTATGTGAGCAACTGTAAAGACTGGTCAAGCTGAAAGAGCTTTGTATTTTCTAGCTGTAGCCTCGGGTTCATTCAAGTTCAAATTCGATTTTTTTTTACTCATACCTAATACAAATTAAATGTACTAGCATTTTATCTTTTTTTGCGTTTATGAACATTAATAGTTAGAAACTATACTAATTGTTTGATTTGAGCAAAGTAGAAAACAATTAATCAGATTTAAAATACCTATCAGTTACTTTTTAAGAAGTCAACAAATCATTATACTTTAGATACCTCCTTTATAACCCCCTTTTTTGGTAAATTAATATCTCCAAATAAGATCCATTGTCTAAAAATGTTTTAAAATTATTCCGTACTTGTTTCAAATTGGAACAAAATTGTGATTTTTGGTACCTATCTATAATTATATTTCAATAAAAAAAAATGCTCTCATGATTTGTAAGATCCTTAAGGATAATTATTGGTATATAGAAGAACTTTAAAATTTATCCTTTTAATATTATTTTATTATTATTAGAGCTGCTGTATTTTCAAGTTCCAATCAATTAATTTATCCTGTAAAATTTTCTACACAATATGTTTAATTAACAACAATCCAGTTAGGCTACCAAAAACAAATATGGTAGATTTTACTTTAAACATTTCTTGTTATGCAACAATATGTTTTAAAATGGTGGCAGTTAAAAATATTCAATGTTAAAGATTTTAAAACTATACATTTAAAAACAAAATTAAAGGCACCTAATTTTTAGACTATTTTAAGACAAATCCAATAATACTGTATATAGATTTTAATAATTGAGTTATAAATAACGGAGATGACTCAAATTTAGTGGTCCAATGTTGGACTATTCGGATGCTGAAGGGTGTCATATTAATTAAATACTAATAAAAAGCCAAATTCGACCACTAAATTTGATTTATCTCAATTAATTATTAAAAATTTGTAGATTTGTTTTAAAATAGTCTAACAAGTTGGTGTCTTTACATTTTTGTAAAATGTATAGTTTTACAGATATTTAACATTAAAAATTTTCAACTACTACCATTTTGAAACGGATTGTTGCAGGAAAAAAAATAAATTAAAATGTATACTATTTAGAGGAATATTTATACCCAGCTTCAGGATTCAATCTTAAACCGTTGCTGAGATATTAAGGTATTTGTAAAAATCACATACAGACGGACAGTTTGAAAACATATCGAGATAGGAAACATGTTACATGGTATTATTTGCTTGTTTTTAGCCGATAACTCCGTAAAGTTTCACAGCCAAAGCTGGACACTCTGTATAAAATTAACAACATAATAAATACAAAATTTATCACAAAAAGTAAAAACGTAGACAAAATTTCGTACGAAAAATATATACCCAATAGAAATACTAAAACCTAATTTATCATATCCTTAAATGAAATTGCTAAGCAACACACACTCACAAAAACAAACAAACTCTCACATACACTCACATGCGATAGTCGTATAGCATTGTCCACAATGACATGTTAAGCTGTAATATATTAAATGCTCGCTGTATCGTCTAAAAGGTTTTAGAATTTGTAATTTTTTATATATTCAGGTATATTGTTTAAAAGTTTTGGGGTGATCGACGAATTAATTTTAAAAATTGTTAAATTTCATAAAAAAGTATGATTTGTTTTTAGTACAGGATGTGGCCCACCTCTCCTAAGTCTCATTCTATCTGGGTTATGTACTAACAATGAATACTTAACACTTATAAGAAGCGAAACCGTAGTGCTTTTCAGGGCGACGCTTTTGAGTCCTAAGATTTTCTAGTTCGCTGATACTAAAACAGGTTTCGCTAGCGTCAACGCGGTGGACTGTACTTCTTTCCCAGACTCGGACTGTACATTTCTCCCCAACTTGGAGTTTGGATCGTTGACACACCCCACCCCATCATACCCCGTCACTTTCACTTTTGCTAATTTCCAATGTTTGGGTTGACACATTAGGTTCCACCCTGACGGATGGCTTTGGTTGTTTTTCTTTCGGCAAAATACATACCTGCATTATCGATTTTTTCCAGACAAACCATTGCTCGGACGAAATAAATACACATGACCTTTTTTATTGAAAAATACCTCCCCTACACGGTGGTATTTTTTATTTTTCTCTATCTGCATCCCAGCTCGAAATATTAAGGATAATCGGGGAAAAAATGATAATCGATTTTTTTTCGACTTTGGGAAATCGATAGACTGGTAAACTTTTTTTATGTTAATATACATACTTTAAGGTACCGTACTTATAAAAACAAAATCAGCCGTATTGCAAATTACTGTTAGTTGTAACCTACACCGACTGGGCTAATATTTTATACTTTTTATTTGCTTAACAAAGTTTAAACAAATCAAAAGTTAAAAAAATATTGGTTTGTAATGGTTTATCCAGTGTAGCCTTACAATCATCTATTATAAGTAAAATATAATAATTGGATTAAGGTAAAAAATAAACTTAAACAAAATTTCACAAAAACAACAATATAATTGTGACAGCTGTTTCGCTGTTAAGCATCATCAGACAACTAAAACTAAAGTGTACATTACAAATCAAACAAACACCTTGAAAATTGGATTAAGGCTAAAATATAACAATGCGTTTAAAATCATAGTAGGCGTAATTATAAATCGGCTAAAAGCTAACATAGCTAAATTAAATGATAATTTTATTTAGGTATAGGCCTATATTATTTCTAAATATATTCAGCGAGTTAATATTTTCAACTGTTTCTTATTACTGGTTTGTCTATTCCCGAAAAAAAAGTTTTAATATTTCACAGCTTATATATATTTGAGACTGTCTGGGTTTATTCAGGGAAATTTTCTTCTTTCTAAAACAAAAGCTATACTGAACCGTAGTTTTGACCACTTAGGAAAAGGAGTACTTTTGACCACTTAAACGTCCGCGCGCATTATTATTCCATAAGAGCCCATGTTAATTCGGCACAACAATGGGTTGTATAGAACGCAACCTTAAGGGGAATTTTTCTTGTTCTCACAAACATGCGGTTTTTAACTATACTATTTTCCTTTAAGATATGAACTAACCATACACATAGTACGTAAAAGATGTTATCAGATACGGGGAGAAAGTATGTAAATATATAGATTGCCTTTCTTTTGCGAATAATATTTAACTTTTACAAATGTATATGTTAAAGAGAAGTAATATTTGTTTTTGTTTTTATGTAATAATGCTGTAAATATAGATTGCCTTTCTTCTGCCAATAATGTTTACCTTTTAGTAATGTAAATAGTAATGTAAAATATTTTAAAGCTGCAATTATTGGTTTTTTTTTTGTACGTAATTTGCTGTAAACGTAGATTGCCTTTCTTTTGGCAATGACAAGTAACTTTTACTAATGTAATATTTTAAAGCAGAAATTATTTGTTTGTTTTGCATGTATTTTGCTGTAGATATAAATTGCCTTTCTTACTTTCTATTTACAATGATTTATAAACTTTCAAAATGTATATATTTTAAAGTTGTATTCATTGATTTATTTCGTATTTAATTAAATGTAAATATAGAATGTCTTTGTTTTGCCTACTGAAATATGCATTATTAACATGTAATTTGTATTTTAAAAATAATTTTAACGATCATGACCATAAACATTTATAACATTTTCTGAATTACAGTGGGTTATATTGTAGTTTAGTAGAAATGTGTAATTTGTTTAACATAGACATTAAATTTGCAGTTTTGTAATTGTAATTTTGTTTTTTCAGTCATAATTGAAATTATAAAAATAAATCCTTGTGCTTTCAACTTGATGATTTGAGTATTTTTTTAGAACCAATAATAGTTTACAAAAATACGGTTTTTATATTAGCACAAACTGAGATGTTGAGTTTGCTTTATTTTAGACAATTATTTTTTTATTAATCTCATAATATTTTAACTTTCATTAATCATTGTTTTTTACGTTAAATATATTGTTTCCACTATGGATAATTTCAAGAGTCTGTGCAGCCTTATCGCAATATTGGATCTTTGTTAAATGCAAAGCGGAAGCAGTCGGAATTACTTTATTTTTGGCTTAAATTATATCTGTCGGCCTATTTAATCCTTATGGGGCAAAATCCAACTTGGAGCTATATAGTCCTACAGAATTTTGAAACTTCGATATTATCTACTGGGGTTGGACCAGTTCGGGGTGAAAGAGAAAGTTGTTCGTGTGTGTTGGCGAGAGAGACAGATATATTCGCCGCTCGGCTGGTGCATCGAAATTAAAAACCTTCCAATTCATTCCTCACTCTCGGTCTCGGCAGCCCGCAAAAAGACTGGTGGCGCTTGGAGTGAATTTTTGGTAAACTACCAACTACTGTTCCCTTTTAGTGCATAAGGTTTCGCTTCTTATAGTGTTAAGTATTCATTGGTACTAATCAGTACCAATGCGGATGCAGGGAGGGCGGGCCAGATGCCATTATGCCTCATAGGCTAGAAAAAAAAACACCCAAAAAATCGTGTAGAGTGTTAGAAAAAATACTAATAATTTGCAGTGGTCTGTCAAAGTGGAAAGTATTCGTTACTTGCAAGGAAATTTGACTGCGTCTATTATTTGTATCAAAGAGTGCAGCGTGTCGTGCTGGTGTACTGATTTGTGTATACCTGATTTGTGGAAATGGCGGAGGGGAGTGGATTATGGTGAGGGTGTGCTGTGGAGTGAAATTGAGTTGTTTGTGTACAATGATATTGTATATGGTTAAAAAAACTGGAAATATTTGCCTTTCTTTGTTAGTCACATTTAGATTTTAATTGATTTTAATTTTAATGCATAGAAGCTAGATACTGCTTAGCGCACAAGACTGTTTTGAGGTTAGTTATGTATGATTTCTTTGTTTAAAACAAGAAACGAACCGATGGCGTTGCCGGTTGGTGCAGGGGTGAGACAGGTGTATAAAAGAGGTCAATACAGGTTAAAAATAATACACAAAAATAAAATTGAAAATTAAATCGAATTGAAAATTAAAAATTAAAAAATTAAAACAAAAAACACGCGTCTGGTCGTTTGGTTTTGGATTAAATGCAAGCCCGGATTTACTACACATTAGTAATAAATCCGATTAGTATACCGATGGATTTAGTGATAAATCCGGGATAGTAATAATAACTAAAACAGTTAAAATTTTTAGATAATTTTTAATAAGGTAATACTTTTTTTAAACAGTTTTAGTAAATATTTTCAAGACGACATTAAGATTTAAAGTTACTGCAGAGCCCTGAAAACACAATCATAACATTCGTTTAATCTGTTTAGGTTTTTACTTTAAAGGAGACGGGGGAGGGGGGCACACCGTTGGGCAAAACGGTAGATTATTGGCAAGAAATCTCTAAAAACCTCGTCATGTCACGCATTCGTATACTTACTCGTGCTGATTGAATAAACTCCGGTTTAAATCTGGGTTTGTAATTATACTAATTTGTAATAAATCTAAATCACTCTTCTTTTGACGAAAAGTGTATCAGCAGTTAAATGATTTGCAATAAATGAGTGCAACCCTAGGAATAAAATTTAGAGTTGCGATGCGAAACAAATACGTTATATCAGCCCACATTGGTGTTTATAGACTACATGATGAGATTTCTCAAGAGAACATGGTAAAAGAAATCCTACGTTTGAGAAGGTTTCTTAACGCAGACAACGTTCCTAAAGAAAGAGTCTTTGGATTGGTATCTTCCATTTTGCGGTCAGTCCATTTACCGGTCAGTCCATTTACCGGTCAAGTGTGG
>JAGFPH010021495.1:0-13304 GCA_018207615.1 Philaenus spumarius | reverse complement strand
TTTTTAAAACTGTAATTTAAAAAACTTAATGAACATGTGAACGGTGTTGTAGGACTGTTGTGTGTGAATGTATGTGTAACTGTGTTTATTTTTGTGCGTGTATTGCGTTGAATTTTCTAGTATAATATTTGTTAAAGTATTTTTAGTATTACTTCTGTGTATTTTCTTAATAACATTTGTTTTCAATTTAGACTCCACACTTTGTGCTAATTTTTGTTTTTTGTATTCTTATTTTGTTAAAGTATGTTATAAGTTTTCACCGCCCTTTGTTTTTTATTCGAAGTCTGATAAGTATAATTTAATTTCTTTTTTTTTTTAATGAGGGTAGCTACTAAACAGGCTTATTAAAGCCTAAATGAAGTGCCTAAATTTTCCTTGTACCAGAAGGGTAATTTTATGATTTCTTTCATTGTTTGTTTAAGTTTAAAATATTGTTGAAATTATTGTATAAGTTCAATTTGAATTATTTTAAGTTAATAAGTTGTTTAATAATTAATTGTTTAAAGTTACATATTATTATTTAGTTTTATTATAACTAACAGTCAATAGTGTTACCAATTCTTTTGTACAGGGAAAATAATAAATAAAAAAAAAAAAAAAAAAAAAAAAACATTTTGAATCCGGACAAACTATTCATAAAAATGATTCTAATACAGAGACCTGTTTCTACTATTTACACTGGTGTAACATTCAAGTTATATTTACATTAATTTTGATATTTAAAAAATCCCTCCTCCCCCCCCCCTCCCAAAAAACTCTTTTCAGCATTAATATTTGACAAAACAAATTTACCTTACATTTATTTTATAGGTCCAGGTGTGAACTGTTGAGTTTACATTGTTTATTGACTGATTTTTTTACTCACTATAAATACTTTATGAGTGGTATTTATAAAGTTTATAATAAAATTATCTAACAACTATATGGTTGGCGTAAATCTATCCCTGTGTAACACTTTCGTATATCTCACTCATATTCAAAGCTATCTATAACAAATTTGACATATTCAAAAAACTTGTTTACCCTTGGTGAAAATTTTAAAGGTGACACACATATTTGTTAAATTCTTACTAGAGGGAGAAAACAGGGTGGACTTGGCTACTGTTTAAAATAGCAATTTTTTTAAGACTGCTGCTGTTCTGTTAGAGAGTATGTTGTAAAAAATTGTAGGCAATATTTAAATCGATAAGTTGTATATATATTTCTGAAAAATTTCTGTGACTATATAATGTTTAATTAGCAAATTTGATGTCCAAATAATTTACTGAAACAAAATAAAATCTTATATAATTCTTATATAAGAATCTTAATATGAAAACCTATAATGATGGTTGGTCATTAAGGCCAACCTTTACCTTAAAGAAAACCCCCGAGTGTGCGTATGATTTCAATACGAAAGGTCTGACTAAAGCCGCAAAATCGTTGAAACATGCATTCGTAATACCGTGCTTCGGATTCTATTTATAAATTAATAATCTGGGAAACTACTTTAAGTTATAAAGAAGGCTTTATATTTTTTTACGTATTAGCTTAAAATATGGAAATTATTGCTTAAAACTCCCAAAAAATGCGTTAAAAGTTATCGATTTTTACTCAGTTAAACTGTTGATTAAAATGAGTTGCCGTCGATTTCTTTGAATTATGAACAATTTTTAGGTTGAAAAACGGCGTCCGAAACACGTTAGTACGAAGTGCATATTTGGCTCTTTTACGCAAGGTATAGAAGACCCTTAAGGTTTTAAAGAAGGCAGTAATACGTATAACTAACAAAGTTTAACATACTGTATGTTCTTGTAGAATGTAGTTTTCAACAAATTCAAATAATTATTAGGAACACGACTCATCCTGGCACAGTAACGGTTTTTATGTACAATCTAGATAATTCTGAAAAGTATTTTTAATATTTTTACACTTACATTGTACGTGCACGTTGATGTGCTGGCTAACTGGTTCACCGACTCCATTTGATGCTGTACAGATGTACACACCAGCCTGGTGCCTCGTCGCCTGCTCAATGGTTATAGAGAAACCATCGACTGATTTCTCTCCAGATGGTAATAAATTGTTCTGAAAACAAAAATACAAATAAGGTGTTATTGTTTTATTTCTGTGAATACTGCTCTAGAATTACGTTGGTAAAATTATTATTTATCCTGATGAAAGAATACGGATATGCGTATCAGCAAATGCTAGTTAGTAAAGGCATAAGGCTGTTCAGCATATGCTTTAGAAATAAGTCCATAATAGAAAACGATATAATGAATACAAACTTGGAGTAACTATTAGCCAACGATTAAACCTTAAACGATTTGCTTGCTGTGACTGTTATAAAATGTATTATATCATTGTTTAAATTGCTCTTTCAGTTGGGTGTTTGTTACAGCATGCCAATTTTATAAAACCACAAGTGTACAAATTAGCAGTGTTAACTTATAAAATCAGAGCTAACGATTTTACTGTCCATTGAAAACATAATCCCAACAATACCAATCAAGTATTAAATTTATACGAATTTTAAAGTTATTTCGTATTTATTGACAACTATAACGACCTACGACTACGGAGTATGTAAATAAGATGGAGGGAGCGTTATAGTTCGCCAGTGAGGCAAGCTGCCGGAGAAATATGGCGACGACCTTGGTCCACACCACGCTGCAGTGGCGCGCGCTTTTCGTAGTTCCGCTGTTGGAGTGAACGCTCTGTGTAGTTGACCATTATTATTTTGAGACTTATGTATCAAAATATTTCAATATTAGACTGCATCATTATTTAAAAGTGTTCAACCAAAACAAAAGTAAGGAATAGTTTGTTTAAAACAAATCGGTTTTTGATCCAGTAAATGTATTGTATCCATTGATTGGTTTTCTTTATCATACTTATTATCTTATTAGCGAAATATAATTTTAGAAATACATTAGAAAATAAAATAATATTCGAAGCATAAATTATTTTAAAAATACATAACATATTATTATGTTAAACGCGGAAAGGTAAAATAATGCCTAATATTCCGCACAAAAGAAGAGTTTTGCATATTACTCTAAACAATTAATTATGTCAGGAAACAAATATTAATGAAGTTACAATTTGGCACTCATATTTAAGTGTTGCTATTATTTAATCAAATCACATATATTATTTCTCGAAGCCATTTTTTGTCGGTACGCCGTAACTTCCTTAATACATAATCAAATTACATGGATGAGGCATCATTTTAAAGCTTTCCTTAACCGCTAAACCGTAAAAATATACAAAATACAATTATACGAAAAAAAAAAGAAATAAAGAATCCGAAAGTAACAGTGATGTAAGATCAAGTAAGTTGTAGGGATATTTTCCTGGCGTTGGCAACACTGATGATAACAATACCCACCTATGCCCATAACGCACTAAATACGCACTATACGGTACTAAATATACGGTGTGTACTTTAATTGAGTGGGATTTAAGTAAGTTAGAATGTGAATGCTTCGCACGGGTCAGCTAGTATGTATTTTAATACGATAATATTAGAAGTTATTTGATGTGATCGACACAATAACTCACTGCCGAGACAGAGTTGAGTTACGGCCGTGCGTAGCGGAAACATGTTACATTATTAGTTGTGTTCAACCTGTCAGTGTAAAAAAACTACTCATATAAGACAGAAAAAGTAAATACATTCTTATGGTTCAACTATTTATCTACAACTTTGCCGCAGACATAATGTCTCCGACCAAAAAATACAAATGTTCTTCGCTTATTAAACTTTTCCTGTATTTTTTCTCACATTAATAATTGATAAAACTTTAATGTTTAATAAAACAAATATGAATGAAATATAAATAATTTGATGAATACTTGTGGTTTGGAAAATATACAATTAATATTTCTGCCAAATTTCACAATTTTCCCTACATTCAAAGTCAATCAAAAGGCGGTACAAATGAAAGGTGGAGAACTAAAATATTCACCGCGGACGATCACGTTTGGTGGATTTTGCCGTACAAAGATGCCGGCTTTTGCGTCACCGGCTATACAGGCTTATTACTAGTACAGATAGTGCCAAGTAGCGTGAAGCGTCACTTGAGCATGCGCTATAACGTCTTACCCTCTCATACTCGACTGTGAGTCTTCAGTACAGTCACCACCGAAAAGTGTTGATATACAATCAACACGACTACATAGCAGACATGAATTAGGTAGGGCATGCAGCTCTGACTGTACCTCGCCGCGAGAGGGGAAATGTGATGGGAGCCGGCGTAGGAGACTTGCACACCCCCTCTTCGCACTCCATCCTAATTGGCGCTATCTGTAATGCCCTCTCCATCTTATGTATATACTCTGTGCTTAAGATTAATCCCTCCTCAGTCAACCTGTGTTAGGCCTTCTAGGAATTACGTCACCTGAGGAGAAGTGTAGTAGTTCTTCGCAAAACGTCATGATTTTGTAAATTTCTTCTAAGTAAGGCTTCACCTTACACAAGAAACACACAAAAAAATACACAACACAAGTCCTTTGAAAAAATACATGAAAAATAAAAGGTTTCAGAATCATGACCGAAGCACCCTCATGTAAGAAATAATAACCTCAATCGAGATTTATGAATAGAAAAGGTGGAGCAAGGAGATATGAAAAAATGTCTACGACGCCTGAATCTCGAGATAGTTCCGCTCGTAGACAATCCTGGATGAATATTAAGATTTATAAGAACTAAACCTATTCGGTTAACACCAGTGGAAGTTGTAGGAAAATGTAGATAATTGAACAAGTTATAGTTTATATTTTAGTATTTAAAGAGTAAGAAATGAAATGGATTTGGGCTGAGCCTAAGTTTATAACGTAGGTTAGACTTAAAAATTGTTTATTGGATCATGTGGCCAGAGTTATAAAACAACTTAATAAAAACCGTATGATAATTGTTTAGAAACATAATTATGCTATTTTTAATTTCTTCTAAACTGTAGGCCGGGATCACTTTTGTAAGCAATTGTCCACGAATAATATAACAGTATTAACAGTATTATCAAAATATTATGTATTTCGACATTACAGTTTAGTATATTATATACATACTTGTCTGTATGTGTACATGTATAAAGTATGTATACTTGTCTTCCTCTAATAAACTTTAACTTTCCGGCTATTAAAAATCTTTAAGCCTAATAGCCTAAAAATCTTCAATTTAAAAAAATTGAAAGCCTACATAAATACAAATTATGTACATCCTTCCCATAGACTAAAGCACCCTAAATTATTTAAAGAAAATGTCTATTTGCTAAAATTTATTGATGGGAAACAAAGCAAATTCTTAATTAGTTAAGAATATCTTACGCACATGCTACCGTTTGAAGGATATGCTACAAAACTAAGCATGCATATGGTTTGTATCTATTGAGTAACAATTAAATCCTTAAAAGTAATAAGCATAAGCTTGCACTTATCATTCTTTACTGTAATTTAATGAACTTATATACACGGAAAGAAATTAAATTACTTCTTCGCACGCGTATATTTGCATGAAACAAATTACCTACCACCGTTATTTTCAGTGGAAACCGCTGAAGGCATGAACTGTTCTAGAGAGTTCTTGATACGGTAATTACTAATTCGATTCAATTAAATGATCAGTTTCCAAGACGTGTGTTTAAGTTTTCAATAACAAATAACTCGTTTAAAGGGTTAATTGTATTCGCCTTTGTAAAGTGTAGCTAATTTCCTCAGTCTATAATTACATTTTAATTGCATTATTCTCTCGGAAACTGATGAACGTATAACGTTTTTGTAATTCAGAATATGAAGTCTTAAATTTATAATTAAAGCAAGAAAACTATAGACGAATGTTCCTACATTAGAGATTAGTGGAAAGGTTGAAATAGTTTTTCGATTATTGATATAAGCAGTGATTTTAGGCTTAAGAGAATGGTAGAATATATTCAATAAATTTAATAGAACAAAATATTTTTTGAAATCACATATATTATTTCTCAAGGCCATTTTTTTATCGGTACGCCATAACTTCCTTAATACATCATCAAATTACATGAATGAGGCATCATTTTAAAAAGCTTTCCTTAACCGCTACACCGGAAAAATATACAAAATACAATTATACGAAAAATTAAAAAAAAAGAAATAGCCTAAAGAATCCGTAAGATCAAGTAAGTTGTAGGGATATTTTCCTGGCGTTGGCAACACTGATGATAACAATATCCAGCTGGAGAGCTGCCGTTACGCCACTACATTGCTATTTTTAATTAATTGTAACTGTGGTTATAAACAGCATTGTGGATACAGCATTGTTATTCCAAATTGAGAATGCGAATGCTTCGCACGGGTGTGCTAGTATATAATTAATAATGGTAAGCAATTTTACTAATATCATATAAATGTAAATAAAATCATTTTTAGAAATTTTACTACCTACCTTCAATGATCATTAAGTGCTATTATTAAGTTTGTTAAACATACAACAAAAATAAAAATGTATATACCGGAATAAGTAATTTAAGCGGGGAAATTAAAGAATATACATAAGTGCAATAACACCAAATATTTAAAAAATAATAAAATGTATGCAATTTAATTTGACAATTATATTATAAAATAACGTTAATCAATTATGATTTTAACTTTCTATTATGTATGTTTTATGTTCATTAAGTGCTGTTATACTAACTTATCTCAGATTTTTTAATATTGTAATATGTAAAAACTAGTGTTTTTGTTGTTAACACTAAAAAAATATAACATATTGAACATTCATCCTGAACAGCTTAACGCTCGTGAACTCGTCTCATACATAGTGCAGCTTATAGATTTTACTAAACAGTTTACAAATACGGCGTTCCAAGAATATTGTGGTTTATCTTGTATTATCCCACCTTTGTAGAAAATCTATATATAGATTGTATTATAATAAACAGTTCAAACGCAAACCGATTGCGATATGGCTTGAGGAATAGTTTTCGGTAACAATGAGGTTTTATTGTGGAATTATAGAAACAATAAAACACGCGGGATCAATTGGACTTTTTGGGGGTTTTAGATTGTATTTTGTAAGTCGTTTGATGAAACGCTGTACTTTTATTGGAACAGTTGTAAACAAATGAAAACCCCTTTAAAATGAGACTTTGTACTACTTGATCGGTGAATTCTGGACTAAAAAAAATGGAAATCCACGGAAAATGGATTTACTGTTTTAAATTCATAATTTCGTAATTTTAAAAGTTAAAGCTTCGGAATTGTGTAAAATGACAGTTAATGGCGTGTAGATAACCATTTACAAGTTGAACCCTGTCGAATATATTTATTTTGCATAGAAACTGTTTAAACAATTAATTTAGAAAGTTATGTCGAACAATGCATATAAATAAATTGTTACCCCCGATTAAAATTTTTCAAACGGATTCTGAAAGTAGAGATCACGAGCTTCAAAACCAGTATTTAAGATATCAGCAAAAATGCTGAGAATTAAAATTGGTTAATACAAAGCCCTGAGTATGACTATAAACGAGCTAGATATCGGTCGGAGCCTATAAATAGTGAAGTAAAGTTGGTGGGGGAACTTGTCCGCTGTTGTAAGTTATCCAGAAAAAAACTTTATTTGCAGAAAAGAAACTAAGAAAATATTTTATATTTTAGTCATCTGTTTTACAGGGTTTATTTATTATTATTATTATTATTTAATTACATATAGTCATTGAAAAAAACTACAAAAAACTAAATAAATTACAAGTGAAAAAACATGGACTAAACCCAGGATTCGAACCCATGGTCGTTAGCGTTCCGTGTTTCTGCTTTGCCAACTTAAAACCTTATAAACAAAAGTGTCAAGATCTGGGAGAATACATCTTTTTAAACAGCTTTAAGAAAATCAAGATAGATTTATAAATATATGAGAATTATACGTTACAGCTTTAAATAACTTTACAGAAATATAAAAATGAAATTGCAAGTACACTTAAATCCAGTTCACGGGGAACAAACACTGTCCATGCCCATAAACTAATTGAGTAACAACTAATACTAATTGTGAAAAATATGTAAATTAAGAGTATTATACAAAAGTGATAGAAAGAATTTCAATTCAAAATTGTGAACTAAAACAGTATTTAATTTACATAGAAATCTTTCAAACGGATCGTACATACGATTAAAAGAACTAATGAGGACGCGCGCTACCTAAAGTCATTGTATTGTTTCTGACCCGATGAAACAGTAAACTGCATGGTATGTATCACAGCAAGTATCTCCAAAATGCACACTAGTACTTAAAACTACATGTTTTATTATTTCATTGTCTCACAGTACGTTAATTTGGCACAGCAAGCTGCAGACTTCCATAACAGTTAAGGCACAACATATTATAGTTTGATAAAGAAATTCTTAACCAGATCCAAAGGTTATTTTTTAATGTCGGGACAGATATAACGTGATAAAAAACACTAGGTATTGAAAAAAAAACAGTAGGAACAGGCAGAAATACTAGGACATGGCAAAAATACTAGGTAATGGCAAAAGTATTAGGTGGCGGCATAAATATATGTACCGGCAAATAAACTAGGACATGGCAAAAATATTAATTGTGGCAAACATATTAGGTAGCGGCAACAATACTAGGACATGGCAAAAATATTAAGTAGTGGCAAACATATAAGGTAGCGGCAACAATACTAGGACATGGTAAAAATATTAGGTCCCGGCAACAATACTAGAACATAGCAAAAATATTAAGTAAAGAAACACTAGGTAACGCCAACAATACTTGGCAGGGTCAAAAATACCTTTATCTCTAATGGTTACCAAATCGTCACTTAGTGCTTTTGTTTACTATTGGATAAAATATAAATTGATTTGATTTAGTTTAGTGTTTATAGGAATTATATTGTAAAAAACACAACAATGATGTTTTAAACAATAACATTATTTCGAGGATATCCAAAGAAAGGATGAAGTGGGTATTGTTGAGATATTGGGGGATGTATTTGACAGAATGACAGCACAACGTAGGCCTACAGAACTGGATTGGTGTATTGACGATTCTCCCCTCGTATCTTTAACTATACAATCGGATGAGCCAGCTGGAAGAAATACAATTTTTAATTAAAAACGTTTACACGTAAACACAACCTCAAGTGTTAATGTAATATATGTAAAACTTTATATATTGGAATTTTAGAAATTGATGTATGAACACTACATTAAAGAGGGCTGTATTTAAATAGAAAGGTATATTGCACGCCGGTACTGCTTTTTATTAACTTTTGTTTTACATTTTGTTTTAAAGTTGCACTGAACCATCCACTCCCTCAGTCACACTCATTCAACACTCGGTTCAGAATTTTACGTCCACCAATCGCCAATCATAAACCCTCAAGATGTCACCACTCTACAGTGCGTTGCGACTATGCGAGCCAACTGCAGTAAAATCTCCCACATTGTCCCTCAGCTCGGGATGGAAATGGGACAACTTGGGAGCACCGTACTCCCCTTTTTCCAGCCTGGCGTACGCCTTTGATTTTCGGCACGCACTGCGAACGACTGCAAATAAGCGACCGATGATTCAGAGTCGGGGGCGGCCCAAAAGTTTAAAAACTAGCGACGCCTAAACGTTTATATGTATTTCGAAATGAAAAATTTTATAACATATTGATGAGACCATTGTAATCAAACATGATATAATTTGGACCACATTTAGTGATTAATACTTATCGAATAACTCATTTAATTTCACGAGCTATTAATTAAGAAATAAATATCCCTAATGAGAGTACAACACGGAATACATACAAACAATGGCTGTACACTGACAAATATAAGGTCGAAAAGTGCCCCGAAAGAGATATTTAAACGTGGGTAGGTACTATTTAGCAGGTTGTCTACTTGCGTTGACTGTCTGCAGCGATATGCGCCTGTACCTGGCCTCGTGCGCGCATGCGCCCGGTACATGCTACCTCTCGCGAACTGTCAAAAACTAAAAAGAATCTGATAGCTTTGACGTTGCGATTGTGATGTTTGTGACAATTAGGCAAAATGGGACGGTGGATAGCCAAATTAACTTCTTTGAAATTTCAAGTGGCACATATTAGGGGCACCCAAAATGTAATCGCAGATTCACTTTCTAGGATGTTTGAGCTAGAAAAGCAACCAGAACAACCGTCTCCTTCTGAGAACACCATAGTCTGCAATAGCCTTTTAACTAATTTCCCTTTAGCCTTCCAGGACATTAGCGCTCAACAGCGCGCTGATGACATTTTGAGTCCCATTATTTCAGATCTAGAAGCTGGTGCATCTTCTAGCAGATATTGTCTAAATAAAGGGACCCTTTGCCTTAAGAATCATAAAAGTATCCCTATCAAAATTTGCGTACCCAGATCACTAGTGGACCTAATCATTAATTATTATCACGATTCCCCAGTAGGAGGTCACTTAGGTATTTTCAAGACCAAATTTAAAGTGAGTGAGTTTTTCTTCTGGCCTTCACTCGTAAAAGATATCACCCAGAAGGTTAGAAGTTGCGCAACATGTGCAGTGAGCAAGCCCGCTCAAAATAGCAAAATAGGCTATTTGTCATCGATTGTCCCAACCCGTCCTATGGAGAAAATCCACATAGACTACGTTGGTAAACTACCACGAACGGCGCAAGGCAACACCATGATACTGGTCGCTGTGGACCAGTTCTCTAAATTCACCTGGCTTTGCCCTGTCAGAGACGCCACCTCTTTCAACACCATCAAGGCCTTAAGCCAAAACATTTTCCAGCATTTTGGTTTTCCTAAGATCTTGATCTCTGACAACGCTACCTGTTTTACATCGCATTCGTTCCGCAACTACTGCTTCACTCGTGGTATCAAGCACGCAACCTTGTCACCTTACCATCCCCAACCGAACAATGCGGAACGTCTGAACAGAAACCTTAAAGCCGCCTTAATTGCCTATCATTCCAACAACCAAACTTCTTGGGACAAATCCTTATCATGGCTACAATTAGCTTTCAATTTCGCAACCCACGAGACCTTAAAAACTTCTCCCTTTAAAATCATTTTTAACTTCATGCCCAACACCCCGCTCAGCTTAACCTGGAATATCGACGACCTGCTTCCCAGGGACCATTCCGACCCTCATCAAATCTGGCGTAATGCCAAAAACAACATTCTTCGAGCCCATCAAAAGTCTGAGCGCGTCTACAATAAGAACCGTAGACCTCATCAATTCAAGATTGGCGATCTAGTATGGTGTAAGACGCACAATCTGAGCTCCGCAATAGATAAGAGGGCCGCCAAGCTGATGCCCAGGTGGTCAGGGCCCTTTCGTATTATCGATTTTCTAACCCCAGTTACAGTTGCCCTATCTTTCCAGCATTCCAGAAATTTCGTCAAAAAGGCCCATGTTGAACAACTGAAGCCTCACCTAGTACCTACAGACCCCATCAGTCACTTTTCTAATCGCTATCCTGTTTCAGCTAACTGCGCTAAGTGCGTTTACCCCACCTGAACCTCTTCTAGGTATCATTTTGTGTTTTTGTTGCTGTGTAGTGTTTTACACATTATCACTTGATAAACAAGTGTAACCGGACTCGACAATAAACCAGGAGATTGGCCATCTCGAAGGTTATTATGTATCCTTGACATGACATATATTTCCCGGCGCCGGAATCTTTCAAATAAAAATTGTCGTTAGACATGACGTCATGCATCATTTAGTCTATCTTGCAAGGTCCGAAGACTGATCACCTTCCGATCCTAGAGATTAGACAATTAATAAGTTTGCTTTCGAGCACCTTATCTTACTTTAAGGACACAGCGAGTCCACTTATAGTTATGTAATGTTTGTTCTTGTTGTTTTTGAGTGTTGTGTATTTTCGGTGGAGGTATATTGACCAGTTGGTTATTAATGGTTAGTTGTAAGTCATTTTCATATGTTTTCTTATGTAATCAAGCGAATTTCTTTCGATTGACCTGCTCTGCTTGACTTAATTTAGCCTGTTTAGTTCAAAATTTTTTTTTCTTTTCCGACGCAGTCGTTTCGGGGGGGGAGAATGTAACGTCCCATCAACAACTTACAACTTCTATCATTTGTCCTTACCGACAGTTCCCAAATAGTTATCCTTTTCTCCGCCAGACGTCGACTCCGTACGGTATCTGAAGCCGTACACACTGCTTTAGCATGCCATAGCATTTTGTAACCCATCAGCTGTTCCTTATCTATTGAGTTAAAATTCGCTTTGTCATGAGGGTTGGTAGAAGGTCGGCCATTAGACCGTTACGAACGAATCTTTAAGACGCTGCCAAGTGGTAGTCATGTCATTAAATTTTAAATAGTTTGATCGCGATTAACGACGGTGTGTCGCTGAACAACATGAATTACTTCTAAACCTTTGTTTTCCGGATACCAGGTAGAAATATTTTAGCTTTACCTTAATAATTATAAAATATTACTTGTAAAACTTAATTAGGTTATTTCCACTTTTGGTTCATGTACAACTTCCTGACTCTTTTTGTTCAAGTTATTAGAGAAACCTGTGTATTTCTTTTTTTTTACTACAGCCTAAATTTTAAATGTAAATCTTACAGCCTACAAAAACTATAAAGCCGATATCATGTTGGTTATTGCTAAAGCCTAAACATATTTCCACAAACAAGCCTAAAGTGTTATGCATTAATTAACTATAACTGTGTAGTCTTTCTACAGTGTAACCGATATTGAAAACTTTTAATAAGCTATAAGCAAAATATTGCTGATATGTAACTAAACGTTAACATTTCTTTTATGTTACCATGTGGCTTACCTAACATGTACAGACAGTCTTATGCAACATTACACATGTTATATTAACCATCACAATCTAAGTAGCAATTTGCCATCTTGTGCTACAAATTTCAATAAAACAGCCAACTCAAAGAACTATCATTTTATGCTTATTTAAATAACTGCAAGTTTTCTAAAAAAGAAATTGTTATTTGTGTTATACAGTTATACTGGTCCAACTCCAGGGAATGTTTTAATACAATGGCATAACCTGCAACAGCTACGCTTAGAAAAGGCCTACTTTCCAACTGAACTTTAAAAAATTTAAACAAAATATTTCTACAGTGTTTTAATTAGAGACAGAACTTAATTTAAAATGAGAACTATCTGCAGTTGTTCTTTTCCTTTTATGTTAACTGTTAAATAGGCTGTATTTTGAAAGTAATTTTTGTATATGTGTACTATTTAGGATATGTTAGTATTTAATAAATTGGGAGGAGCAAGCTAGCACATTTCGGACCTTAGCCCTAAGGGCTACATATTAGAAATTTCACACCTTTTTTTTATATATAGAG
>JAGFPH010021492.1:0-13307 GCA_018207615.1 Philaenus spumarius | reverse complement strand
TTTTTATTACCCTTGGTTTCTCGCTTTGAGAGTTCGTCCACTGAAAACATACATTTTATAATAACATTTTCTCCTTTTTTGGAGTAATCGTCCACTGAAATACATTAATCACACTTTTTGTTTTATATCGTCAATTTTTGTCTTTTGGGGACTTAAAACACTTGCCTGGTTACCCTATATTTACAATTATATCAAAATATACTGGGTTGACTAACCTAACATATACTACTAACTTTGATCATCATTATTTTTCGCGTATTATTTTACTTTAACAATTTTATTTTATTTTTACCTTCATTAGCCTACGAATATTCCTTTTATCTCTCCATTGCTTTCTTACTTACTTCTTTGGCTGGTCAGACCAAACTTTATTTACCCTTTTACTTTTTCAATTTCTTTTACTACTATTTCTTCAGTACATCCACTTACTTTCCAATTTTCTTCACCTTTACTTGGTTTTTTAGAAAATTTTAATAACTTATTGCCTACTCTTTTTTCAGCTCATTCGCAAAATTGTTGCCTCCTAACATACAACACTCCTCTACCTTCGTTTTTCACGTTTGCTTCTTGCAAACAACGCGTAAGCCCCTAAACTCGCTTACTCCGAATAGCAACCACCTTTCCTTTGTCTTAAGATGTCATTAGACGTTTTAACTGTTGCTTCTTTAATTAACCACAATCGTTCATAAATTTGTTTCAGTGCCCATTCCTTTCAGGTCACCCTGTATCTCACTCTACATCTGTCATTTACAAAATACACTTACATTGTTTATTTTCGTCACAGCTGATAACCGACCTTGGTTGCATTACCTCCATTCATTGCCGTAGGCCTAAGTACAACGACCCTTCGACTCAATCAGCTGTGTTTAGTTTCAGCCAATTTGCTTCCCCATTCCATTTCCGTCCTTTCACTGCTACACTTTATCAATGAACTTTGTATTAGGCCTATGCCTTTCTCACAGCCTCGTTTATCGTTCTAATAAATTCAATGCATTACTGTACTCTGTATATTTACAAATGAAACTATTCCTAAACTACTATTTACATCTCTTTCTATTATTGTATATACGGCCTTAGGTCGCGTACATCATATTTCCCTTTTATTCTTCCTGTCCGTATGTCTGCAAGTACATATGTTTTTCTTCCCCTCCTTTCAACAATTCTATATGGACCTACATATAACCTATTTTGCTCCTTCGCAGATATCGCAGCGTTTTATGACTTCTAAAATCTTTGCTAACATGTTTTTTATATACCATTTTCTCTTTATCATATTGAAAATTTTGTTTCGGCCTATATGCCCATATGTCTCATGTATACCTTGCACAAATTTTTCTATTACTTCCTCTGGTACTATTATTCTTGTTTTATTGTTTATTGTGGAACATAACACATTGTCTCTTATTATAAAATTTGGATAATTTTCTATATTATTTATTTTCTCACGGCATTCTAAATTTCTAATTTGGTAGTCTCTGAAATTTACAAATAACTCTCTTAAATTTGGCTTTACCCTTATTTCTTGTATTTTTAATTTGCATTTATCTTCCACTCCCGTACAGTTCCCATACATCCTACTTGCCACATCGCATGGTACATTTTCCTTTCCTGTACAGTGTTGCACATTTGGGTTATACTCTTGTATACCGAGTATCCATCTTCTCATTCTGCTGTTTTGGAACTTACATGATGTTAGAAATTTCAGTGCCATATTATCGGTAATTATATTTAGCGGAGCTCCTATTACTAACGGACGAAACTTCTGCAAGCCATACACAATCGCCAACAACTCCAACTCGCAGATTGTATAATGTTTCTCGTACGGTTTTAACGTTCGGCTTACAAAACCTATTATTTGTTTTGCACCATTCCTGTCTAGCTGATATAACTGACAAGCTATAGCACCTGTGCTTGCGTCTGTCTGCAGATAGGTCTCCCTTCCTTCTTCCGGATGTGCTATAACCACCGCTTCTATAAACAACCTCTTAACATCTTGAAACGCTTTTTTCATTTCGTCGTCCCATATCCATTTTTGTCCCTTTCTTAACAACTTATACAGTGGTCTTGTTGCTCCTGCATATTTTTCTGTGAATCTCGAATAATAATTAACAAACCCCAGAAAAGATTGTAGCTGTTTTACTGTACGTGGTTCTGGAAAATCTCTTATGGTTGTTAATTTTTCCGGATCAGTGCTAACTCCTTCTGGTGTGAATATAAAACCCAAAAACTTTACTACTTCCTGACAGAAAACTGTCTTCTTAGGATTTATGGTTAAACCTCCTTCCTTGAATTTCTGAAATATTTGTTCTAGATGCTGTATATGTTCTTCGAACGTCTCAGACAAACATAGCAAATCGTCGACATAATTTAACGTAAACTCTTCTATTTCCTTACCTAACGTAATATCTACAGTTCTTATCAAGGCAGATAAAGAGTTCTGGAGGCCGTACGGTACCACTTTAAAATTATAAACTTTGTTATCAAACAAAAATCCTGTGTATTTTCTTGATTCTGGTTTGAGCGGTATTTGCCAGAAACTCGAAGTTAAATCAATTTTACTTATGTATTTTTTCCGCCGTCCTTTCCTTAAGATATCATCTATAGGCGGTGCACTTTCAAAATCTGGAGTTATAATTTTGTTTAGTTTCCTGGCATCCATACACAATCGTATCGATCCGTCCGGCTTCACAACAGTCACCATTGGGTTTATATAAGGTGTCCTAGATCGCTCTATAATATTGTTTACCAGCATCTGGTCCAGTTCCTCCCTAACTTTTTTTCTATAATTCATTGGGATGGGGTAGTTTCTATTTACAAAAGTTTCAGTTTTTTCCAACTTTAATTCATGTTCATATAATTTCGATAAGCCAGGCCGTTCTGAAAATATCGACTTATATTTCTCTATTAACTCCTGTAAAATCCCCTCTTCCCTTGTATTAAGTATCGTAGCATGACCTTGCGAATCGCCTAGCTTAATCTGTTTACATCCTATCAGCTGTGTTTGCGTAGTCGCTCGACCTCGGCCTTGGTACGGTCTCGTATTACTTTCCCTTTCCATTTCTGCTAGACACTCTGTCTCCGAGATTAGGCCTACACTTGCTTTTATCTTCGTATGCTTTCTAACAAACGCACCTTCTTTACCGTTAGTATTTCTTATAGAATCCGAATTGCTTTTAAAACGAGCTTTAGTTGACTTGTTCCTTCGGCCTAAATCGCTATGGTTTTTACGCATCTCATTATAATCAGTGTTTGAATGATTTGCATAATTTCTGAATCTTTGTTTGATACTATTATTAATTGGATTATTTCGCGTGGTGTAACAGTGCTTTAGTGAAGTTTTTGTTTGGACTATGCTTTGACTACAACTTATTTTTGGATTACGGTTAACAACGTTATAATTATTCCCCCTTATATCAAATTTTATTTTATTTTTATTCTTACGCGCTTTTTCATCCCTGGTTTCCTTTGTGAACCTTCTGGCGATGAACTCCTTCCTTTTCTTTTCCCTTAATCTCCATTGAAGTGAATTTCTCTCATTCTTCAACCCTTCTACGCCTCCTAACGTTTTAACCCTACATCCTGTTGTTTTCCCGTCTTGCTGCGCCATTTTACTTCCTGCTTTTGTTTCTCCTGCTACTTGATTTAATCCGTTTAAGCTAATTAACCCCCTCGCGTTCTCTACACTTTTGGTTACGTTAATTGCCTGTTTATTATTGATAAGGTTCCCTTCATTTTCATCATTTAATTTAATTGATTTTTTAATCTGCTTATTTATTTGATTTTCACACCTTAACTTTAAACACTTCCCTTTGATTTGACTTATTGCCGTTTGTTTATTTATGAATGGTAACTCATATATTATTCCTTCGTATGACCACCTTATAAATCTTTTCTCCATATTTATTTTCGCCTGCATTTCATACAATGCATCACACCCTATAAGTATTCGGGATTTTAACCCTTTCACTATTAATAATTTTAAATCCATTTCTTTATTTTTAACTTTATATTTTAACATAATTTGGCGGTGTACTTTTTGAACTTTACCTTTAAGCGCTCCAATTATTTCTACGTTTGCTACTGGAAGTTCCATTATTGGTATTCCTTCCGCTTTCAGCTGCTCGTAATAATCCTGTTGCATAACTGTTATTTCAGATCCTGTGTCTATTTCCATAATAGCCTGTAAATGACCAATTTCCACTAATATCGCCGGGATTTCCTCTATTGGTTTATCTTTAATAATTTCCTCCCCTTCATTATCTAACAAATCCTCGCGAATATTATAGTGTATATTACTTAAGGGTTTCTGTACACATACTGCCGTTTCATTTTTAATTACCGTGTTTTCCGGTTTTTTAATAAACTCCCTCTTAATTATTTTTCCGCCCCTTCTATTTACTTTATTTATTTGATTTTTAGTTATATCATCAGCCCTAAAACTCCGAAGCCTATTTTTCAGAACCTCCTTTCCTAGTTTCCCTGTTTCGGCTTTGAATTAGGATTTTGATTTGATGGACCGGGTCTTGGGTTATTAGGGTGTATGGTATTTCTTGGGTTTTGCGAATAGGATTGCAGGTTAGGTTTCGGATAGGGTTGGGGGTTTTGCCTGTTATTATTATTATTATTCGGCGTTCCTGTAGGCCTATTTCCCCTACGCGCTTCCTCCATCATATCTATATTATTTAGAAATTGTATGGCTTCTCTAACCGTCTCGCTATGCTTTCCCATTGCCGCTAACCTAATCTGGTCATTAAAATGCTGGAATATAGTAAACACTAAATATCCCTCCGGAATCGGTGGATCTAAATCTCTAGCCTTGTTTACTAATTTACAAAAATAATCTGCTCGTGTAAGATTACTATTATCATTATACCTCCCATATTCTATTTTATTTCTTATTAATTTTTGCTTCTGTAACGACCAATAATTTTTTAAAAAACATTCCTTAAACCCTGTGTACCCTATAATTTCTGTTTGCATAACTTGCCACCATTCTAATGCACAACCCCTTAATTGTCGCACTGCAAACTTTAACTTTTCTTGATCGCTAAAAAATGGATTAGTTTCCTCGATCAAATTTTCTACCTCCCTTATAAATTGCTGAGGGCGTTCGTGTGGATTTCCCCAAAATTCTATTTTTTTACACTCCCCCTCATACCTCGGCATTACCAGGCTCCTAACCATACCTGGCTGTCCCCCTAATTCTAGCACTTTTTGTTCTACCTTCGTTACCCTATTTGTAATTAATTTAAAATTTTCATCAGTTTTCTTTTTAATTACCCCGGTAGATTCTTCTAACAATTGTATACTGCCTACAATATCCTCAAGCCTTTCTTCTACCTGTTTGTGTTGACTTAAACACCTTTCTTTTTCTACATTTATTTCCTGCGATACTCCTTCCAATTTTCCTGAAATTAATGTATATAATTGTTTCTGCTCTTCTTCTCGCAGCCTCCTATCATTCGCTTTTTCTTCTTCTCGCAACCTCCTTTCGTTCGCTTTATCTTCTTCTATCTTAGCCTCTTTTAGCCGCCTTCTATCTTCTTTTAATTGTTTTTCTTCAGCTTTCTCTTTTTTTAGCATCTCCATAAATTCTTTAAGTTCTTTGTTCGCCATTTTGCTCTTAGAAATTTTTCCTTATTTGTCGGAAGTAAAATATTCGTAGCCTAACTACTTTTATTTTATTTTTCTTAACTTTTTTGAAAACCCCCTTTTTCTATTTACGTTTTTACCGCGACAAATTATTTCTAAGGTGCTTGGCCTACTCCCCCTCTTAAACTGCGGAATACCAAACCCGGGAAATATTTAATGTTGATCAAATTCACTAGTATGTTTACACAATCTAACTTAATTCTTATTATAACACATACATATAAGCACAAATAATTTATTCTGTCAGTTCTGGACTTTATTTAACCTTCCGTTAAATCAAGCCACACCGGTGGGCGCCAACTCTGCAACGAGTCGAGCCCCACGTTGGCTGCGCCAACTCTGCAACGACGCACGAGTTGCACGACGCTGGGGGAGGAAGTTTGTTTTCCTTTTGTCCCCACGTTGCGACGTCAACCCTGCAACGACAGACCTTTTTTATGACGTTCGGGAGCCACCTCTGCAATGTAGCCCCGACGCTTGTCTGTCTGTAGGATTTCCCTACTTTGTTACAGAATAAAGAGATTATATCACCTACTGGAAGTTTAAGGCAAATTAATTTTAATAGCCTAGGTGATATACCTCTGGTTAAGATAACTATGCCTATAGTCACCTTAAATAAAAATATTTTATTAAATTCCTTCCAGTTATTCAAGTTACTATTAACTTCAAATTTGCTCAGCTCAGTAATTAATATTATATTTATTTGACAATCTCTGAGGAGTGAGAACAGTGGAACTTTACCTAGAATAATTAAATTATTTGTGCTTTGTGAAATTTCGTTGGAAATGCCAACTTTGCGTTTCCGCCCTTCAATATTGATCATACACTGAAAACAACTTATCATATATGATACTTAGATAATAGGAATTTCTTGAACAAGGTAAATTAATTATATTAATTGAAATCAAAAGAAAATTTATTCAATAAAAAACTCAAAATACTCTGTGGTTCTTTCCACTACAAAAACATAAATTTTAAACTAAATTTACTATTTACATAAATTTTAACTCTTTTAGGTAGAACCATTTATTATTCCTTTATACTTAATTATTCCTTCTTTTTTAATATTTATTATTTAATTATTTAATTATGAAAATGATTTTATATATTTAATTTACAAGATTAATAATTTTATATTTTGAAAAACCTAATTTTTTATCTCAACCCAGTATCAATAATTATTTAAATTTAACTCAGGCAATATTTTAATAAGGGATATCGTAACTTTTCTGACAGACCTTTTATTACTGCGACCCTGGACTCTGAACACCTTTCCCAAGAATGTTGATTGAAATACAGCTTCCCTGAAGTCCGGTTATCGTTGGTGCGGTTGAACGTCTCTCGTGGTCTCAGCTTTTGCCTGGTTTGACTTTCCCTGATGTCTTCTAACGTTTTCCCTGATTTGGTTTAACGCCTTCCCTGATTTGGTTTCCGCTTCTTATTCCAGTAGTCCTTCAAAGTCCATGTGTGGTTCCAGTTATTGTCATTACATCAGTCCTGTGATTCTTGTAGACTACGTCATTTATAGATTTTTTGACGCACCCGCTATATAATTAACTATAGCGTAATTCACTCAAACTGTCCAATCGTTTTTTCACTGTCTGTAATACTAACTGATTTTACACTGTCTTTGTTCATTTAACTCGTATTTACGTTTGATGAAATTTTAATGAAAAATGTTACTTGAAATATTATATCGCATAATATTATAATTAATTAATTAAAATGTTCACTGTTTGATTGACACATATCTTACTGCTGTCTTTATAAAACACTGCTTCTAAGTACATTACTATAACATCGCAGATCCGTCTAACAACGTCGATCTAAAGAAAAATCTCAAAGAGAGAGCGAGCGATTCCAGATGTAGATAGAGCGATAGATCGTTAGATCGTTAGATAGTTATGTCGTTAGCTACGCGGCTCCCGCTGTACTCCACTTATATAGCCTCCTTTGCCGCCTTCCGAGTACCAACTGCCTTTCTTATTTTTCTATTCCTTGTTCGATATCTTGCCATGCAACTTGCATTGATTTCTTTAAGTTTTAGGTTGGTACTACCCCCACTAACTTCTTCGTTAGGCCTTGCCACCAGCTAATCTAGATCTCCCCTCCTAACATTTTCTCCTATTGTCTTACGTATTTTCCTCGTAGTTTTCCTTTAACTGCTTTTATGAACTTGCGGTTTTCGTAATCGTATTCCTGATACATTTTCCTTTCTTCTCAAACTTGAGTGATGGTCGTACTACGTTTGGTTCGCTTATGGCGCTGCCTCGCGTATTCCGCGGTTTTTCCTCGCGAAAACTTTTCTGGTTTTGAAGGAAAATCCTTTTTCTTTTTTCTTCTATGTTGGTTATTATTTTATGATATACTAGCCAAAATTTCCATTCTGTCCGAAGATTTTTCTTCTGTTTTTGGGACTTGCAAAATTTGCCAAATTTACCATTTACTTTTGAATTTGAATTTTAACTTTAAAATTGATACTTTCGATTGAGATTTACAATTTTATACCCTTACTACTTTCTTAACACTATGTTATTATTTTTACCACCTTTTTCATTCTATTTTTAGCAAAATATAGGTATGAACTTTCTCACCTATTATTTTAATTAATTACCAATTTATAAACTTTTTATCTTATAAAACTTTTACTTCTTTACAACTTGTTTACTTTTTCATTTTCCCTTTTTCATTTTTTATGGTGCTTTTTCACCTTCAAACTTTAACAATTATCTCTAACTTTTAAAATACCAAAATTTCCTTAATTTGTTATTTAACATTTTTTATACAATTTTTCTTACGCTTTTCAAAAATATCTTTTTCATTTAATTTTGATGAAATTTGAGAATTTCCTATAACTTTAACTCTTTATAACTTTAACATTTTTTATTTTACAAAATTGTGACTTCCATGAACAATGTTTCCACCTCCCGTGTTTCACATTTACCCATAAAATTCATCAATTTTATACTTTTATTTAACACCTTATTCCTGTATAAAAATAACTAATTTTTCTAAGTCTTTCAGGCAACTTGGAACAAGTTCCTGGACAAAAGTCCATCTCTGTTGACACAGTACAGTTGGCCGGGACTTGTCGTATTCTAATCTAGTTAAGTATAGGGTGTACCTCAACTCCTGCTATGAAATCTTGATTTTTGCAGTTTTACAACAAAACTCAATTTTTCACGCATTGCATAAGGTTTATCCGTTGCAAACTCCCGCTCTTAAAGATGAGTTATTCTCACAGAAAGAATAAGGAATCAAAACTCTTTTTTCCTTACCCTCTTATCTTTTTTGGTTCTACCTGTACATAGTTTACTTACTCTAACATACCATAAATTTATTTTAATTACATTTATCTCGAAGTCTTCCTGAAATTTTACATATTTTTATATACACATCAATTTTCATATTTCACATACATTTCAATATTTCTAACTTACTTCATTTGGAAGTATCAATTTCCTGTAAACTTATATACATTTTTTTACAATTACAATTTTTATTACCCTTGGTTTCTCGCTTTGAGAGTTCGTCCACTGAAAACATACATTTTATAATAACATTTTCTCCTTTTTTGGAGTAATCGTCCACTGAAATACATTAATCACACTTTTTGTTTTATATCGTCAATTTTTGTCTTTTGGGGACTTAAAACACTTGCCTGGTTACCCTATATTTACAATTATATCAAAATATACTGGGTTGACTAACCTAACATATACTACTAACTTTGATCATCATTATTTTTCGCGTATTATTTTACTTTAACAATTTTATTTTATTTTTACCTTCATTAGCCTACGAATATTCCTTTTATCTCTCCATTGCTTTCTTACTTACTTCTTTGGCTGGTCAGACCAAACTTTATTTACCCTTTTACTTTTTCAATTTCTTTTACTACTATTTCTTCAGTACATCCACTTACTTTCCAATTTTCTTCACCTTTACTTGGTTTTTTAGAAAATTTTAATAACTTATTGCCTACTCTTTTTTCAGCTCATTCGCAAAATTGTTGCCTCCTAACATACAACACTCCTCTACCTTCGTTTTTCACGTTTGCTTCTTGCAAACAACGCGTAAGCCCCTAAACTCGCTTACTCCGAATAGCAACCACCTTTCCTTTGTCTTAAGATGTCATTAGACGTTTTAACTGTTGCTTCTTTAATTAACCACAATCGTTCATAAATTTGTTTCAGTGCCCATTCCTTTCAGGTCACCCTGTATCTCACTCTACATCTGTCATTTACAAAATACACTTACATTGTTTATTTTCGTCACAGCTGATAACCGACCTTGGTTGCATTACCTCCATTCATTGCCGTAGGCCTAAGTACAACGACCCTTCGACTCAATCAGCTGTGTTTAGTTTCAGCCAATTTGCTTCCCCATTCCATTTCCGTCCTTTCACTGCTACACTTTATCAATGAACTTTGTATTAGGCCTATGCCTTTCTCACAGCCTCGTTTATCGTTCTAATAAATTCAATGCATTACTGTACTCTGTATATTTACAAATGAAACTATTCCTAAACTACTATTTACATCTCTTTCTATTATTGTATATACGGCCTTAGGTCGCGTACATCATATTTCCCTTTTATTCTTCCTGTCCGTATGTCTGCAAGTACATATGTTTTTCTTCCCCTCCTTTCAACAATTCTATATGGACCTACATATAACCTATTTTGCTCCTTCGCAGATATCGCAGCGTTTTATGACTTCTAAAATCTTTGCTAACATGTTTTTTATATACCATTTTCTCTTTATCATATTGAAAATTTTGTTTCGGCCTATATGCCCATATGTCTCATGTATACCTTGCACAAATTTTTCTATTACTTCCTCTGGTACTATTATTCTTGTTTTATTGTTTATTGTGGAACATAACACATTGTCTCTTATTATAAAATTTGGATAATTTTCTATATTATTTATTTTCTCACGGCATTCTAAATTTCTAATTTGGTAGTCTCTGAAATTTACAAATAACTCTCTTAAATTTGGCTTTACCCTTATTTCTTGTATTTTTAATTTGCATTTATCTTCCACTCCCGTACAGTTCCCATACATCCTACTTGCCACATCGCATGGTACATTTTCCTTTCCTGTACAGTGTTGCACATTTGGGTTATACTCTTGTATACCGAGTATCCATCTTCTCATTCTGCTGTTTTGGAACTTACATGATGTTAGAAATTTCAGTGCCATATTATCGGTAATTATATTTAGCGGAGCTCCTATTACTAACGGACGAAACTTCTGCAAGCCATACACAATCGCCAACAACTCCAACTCGCAGATTGTATAATGTTTCTCGTACGGTTTTAACGTTCGGCTTACAAAACCTATTATTTGTTTTGCACCATTCCTGTCTAGCTGATATAACTGACAAGCTATAGCACCTGTGCTTGCGTCTGTCTGCAGATAGGTCTCCCTTCCTTCTTCCGGATGTGCTATAACCACCGCTTCTATAAACAACCTCTTAACATCTTGAAACGCTTTTTTCATTTCGTCGTCCCATATCCATTTTTGTCCCTTTCTTAACAACTTATACAGTGGTCTTGTTGCTCCTGCATATTTTTCTGTGAATCTCGAATAATAATTAACAAACCCCAGAAAAGATTGTAGCTGTTTTACTGTACGTGGTTCTGGAAAATCTCTTATGGTTGTTAATTTTTCCGGATCAGTGCTAACTCCTTCTGGTGTGAATATAAAACCCAAAAACTTTACTACTTCCTGACAGAAAACTGTCTTCTTAGGATTTATGGTTAAACCTCCTTCCTTGAATTTCTGAAATATTTGTTCTAGATGCTGTATATGTTCTTCGAACGTCTCAGACAAACATAGCAAATCGTCGACATAATTTAACGTAAACTCTTCTATTTCCTTACCTAACGTAATATCTACAGTTCTTATCAAGGCAGATAAAGAGTTCTGGAGGCCGTACGGTACCACTTTAAAATTATAAACTTTGTTATCAAACAAAAATCCTGTGTATTTTCTTGATTCTGGTTTGAGCGGTATTTGCCAGAAACTCGAAGTTAAATCAATTTTACTTATGTATTTTTTCCGCCGTCCTTTCCTTAAGATATCATCTATAGGCGGTGCACTTTCAAAATCTGGAGTTATAATTTTGTTTAGTTTCCTGGCATCCATACACAATCGTATCGATCCGTCCGGCTTCACAACAGTCACCATTGGGTTTATATAAGGTGTCCTAGATCGCTCTATAATATTGTTTACCAGCATCTGGTCCAGTTCCTCCCTAACTTTTTTTCTATAATTCATTGGGATGGGGTAGTTTCTATTTACAAAAGTTTCAGTTTTTTCCAACTTTAATTCATGTTCATATAATTTCGATAAGCCAGGCCGTTCTGAAAATATCGACTTATATTTCTCTATTAACTCCTGTAAAATCCCCTCTTCCCTTGTATTAAGTATCGTAGCATGACCTTGCGAATCGCCTAGCTTAATCTGTTTACATCCTATCAGCTGTGTTTGCGTAGTCGCTCGACCTCGGCCTTGGTACGGTCTCGTATTACTTTCCCTTTCCATTTCTGCTAGACACTCTGTCTCCGAGATTAGGCCTACACTTGCTTTTATCTTCGTATGCTTTCTAACAAACGCACCTTCTTTACCGTTAGTATTTCTTATAGAATCCGAATTGCTTTTAAAACGAGCTTTAGTTGACTTGTTCCTTCGGCCTAAATCGCTATGGTTTTTACGCATCTCATTATAATCAGTGTTTGAATGATTTGCATAATTTCTGAATCTTTGTTTGATACTATTATTAATTGGATTATTTCGCGTGGTGTAACAGTGCTTTAGTGAAGTTTTTGTTTGGACTATGCTTTGACTACAACTTATTTTTGGATTACGGTTAACAACGTTATAATTATTCCCCCTTATATCAAATTTTATTTTATTTTTATTCTTACGCGCTTTTTCATCCCTGGTTTCCTTTGTGAACCTTCTGGCGATGAACTCCTTCCTTTTCTTTTCCCTTAATCTCCATTGAAGTGAATTTCTCTCATTCTTCAACCCTTCTACGCCTCCTAACGTTTTAACCCTACATCCTGTTGTTTTCCCGTCTTGCTGCGCCATTTTACTTCCTGCTTTTGTTTCTCCTGCTACTTGATTTAATCCGTTTAAGCTAATTAACCCCCTCGCGTTCTCTACACTTTTGGTTACGTTAATTGCCTGTTTATTATTGATAAGGTTCCCTTCATTTTCATCATTTAATTTAATTGATTTTTTAATCTGCTTATTTATTTGATTTTCACACCTTAACTTTAAACACTTCCCTTTGATTTGACTTATTGCCGTTTGTTTATTTATGAATGGTAACTCATATATTATTCCTTCGTATGACCACCTTATAAATCTTTTCTCCATATTTATTTTCGCCTGCATTTCATACAATGCATCACACCCTATAAGTATTCGGGATTTTAACCCTTTCACTATTAATAATTTTAAATCCATTTCTTTATTTTTAACTTTATATTTTAACATAATTTGGCGGTGTACTTTTTGAACTTTACCTTTAAGCGCTCCAATTATTTCTACGTTTGCTACTGGAAGTTCCATTATTGGTATTCCTTCCGCTTTCAGCTGCTCGTAATAATCCTGTTGCATAACTGTTATTTCAGATCC